>NEWO01001983.1:5091-25037 GCA_003013225.1 Phalaenopsis aphrodite
GGAAGTTAAGGACCGACTTTGAAAGGAAAGGAATCAGAAGTTAAGGACTTATTCCAAAAGAAGAATTGAAAGTTAAGGATCAATCTCAAGAGAGAGTCAGAAGTTAAGGACCCACCCCGAAAGGAAAGGAATCAGAAGTTAAGGACTGATTCCAAAATGAGAATTGAAAGTATTGAATCCAAAGATATGTGTCATGTGAAAGGGTTAACATTGTTGAAGAAGATTTGTGAAATTTTTATGAGGTTTTGTGCAGAACGTGAAATTTCTTGAGAATGTGAAAAGAATTAGTGCAGAAAAAGATAGTCATGCTCTGCGAGCAAAGAGTAAGAGACTTTAAAATCGAGAGAATCAACTCAATAGATTTAATTTTTTTTCTTGTTGTTTTTATCACATTAATTATCAAAATATGTTTTCAAAATTTAATTTTAGTTGGTTGATTTTTTCAAAAGAGAGTTGTTTTGTTGTTTATTTGTTTGTTATTTTTATTTAAGTTTTATTATCGAAAGTTAAGGACCGACCAACATATGGTTTGTGTCTTTTATCCATCGCACCAAAAGGAAAATTGAACAAACAGGCAAATTTTTGAAAGAAACTTCATTAATCTGCTCCAATAAATGTTCCAGATTTAGTGTAGGCCAAAGCATCAAAAAGTACAATTATGTTGACTGCATCAAAGTGCATCAAACAATATCCCATGCCAAGTCATATCATAAGTTGAGCATGTCTAATACATATCATATCTGCTGTGAGAAAAATATAGTAAAAAGGAATCCTCTAAGTGTTTGTCTCTAGTGAGGCAAGTTCCTGATCGAGCTGACCTTCTAAGCCACGCTCCAGGACAAAAGTTCCCTTTGTATGTGCTTAGAGGTGCAACCCTCTCGTAGCCCGTATGACAATAGTTCTTTCAACTCTGGATCTGGTTGAAATCCATATGACATTTTGATGTTATCCATTCGTTGAAAGGTCACAGACACCCTACAGTGTCACACCCCTGAAATATAGTGTTTGCTGATGTCTGCTCTGTTTCCTTTAAGAACTAGCACTGAACAACATATAGCTGTATTTCCACGGATCCTCTGAATTCATGATACACCAAAAATATATGCATTTTTAGATCCATATTTTAAGCTCATTTTTGGTGATATTGCACTTTAATGGAAGGTATTTTGATATTTTCTTGCTGGTTGTTGATTTTTAGGGCTTAAAGCAAAAAGAAAGCAAAAAGATGAAATTTGGAGTCAAAATTACATTTTTGAAGAAATGCTCAGCGCCGGCAGCGCCGAGGTCAGCTCCGACGGCGCAAAAGAACTTAAGGCTGGAGATTTTTACTCAGCGGTGACGGCGCAAGACCAGCGCCAACGGCGCTAAAGGCGGTGCAGACCGCATTTCTAGAAGGGTAGATGTATTTGGACAATTTTTTGAAGAGTTTTTAGAGGCACATCTTGGAGAACCGACCTTATGCTCTATTTGAGGCCGAATTTCATCAAAAAAAGTGCTCCTCTATGTTTTTCACTCCTCTACGCACATTTTTCGCACCACATCATTCCATTCCACTACCATATTGGAGTCAATTTTTTATTTTTCTTTCATAGTTTAGACTTTTCGTGGTGATATTTAGTATCAAGCTTTCTGTAAGAGTGTTGGAGAAGGAGAAAAGTGAGAGATATCTTCTTCTTGTATTTCTAAGGAAAGACTACAAAGGATTTGCTTTGATAAAAAGTTTTTAGATAAGTATTGTTTGTTTATCAGTGTTGTATGAACTTTCTTTTATATATGAAATTTGTGTTTTGTTATTTATATCTCATGAAGTCTGAGTAGTTCCCTCTATCTTTCTCCCTACTTTGAGATATGGTGAAATGAAGAGATAATATGGATGTGCCAATATTAAAAAGTAAAATAAATTGTGATGACTTTTCAACTCTGAACTTAATTTACTTTTTGATTTAGCCAATTGAATTGTTAAAATGTGTTGTGAAACATATGTTCCGGGAAATGAAGTATGAGTTCTACAATAGAGTGAGGATCACAATTGATTCCATGGAGGAGAACATCGTTCATGGAATTAAGTGCAAATAAATAAGGAAATATTCTTTGTTGGGTGTAGAATTGGAGAATCTTTATGGTGACAGACTAAAATCTTCAATTTGATCTTATTGTTTAAAAACTGAAGCGAGAGCTAGCCTTCAGGTGAAGGGAAGTGGGAGCTCTGGAGTGGGAACCAGTATCCTCCTAACCAAGCCACGGATTTAGGGACTAAACACTGATATTAGCCAATGATTTTCTATGCACTGTATCAAGGTAGAGAATTAAAATTGCTCTTATTTGGCACAATACATATTATGAACATTTATCTCATCTCATTTTACCTTAGCTTCATTGTAGTGGGAAGGATGTTTTTTTCACATAAAAATCTTCGTTACATAAACATAGTTAATAGATTAGTGTTTACTATTTTAAACTTTGCATTTTTGATTTGATGATAGTTTAGAAATTTAATTTTGATTACATCTCAACAATTAAAATTAGTGACAGTAATCTCAATTGACTTTCTATGAATTTTCTAGCAAATTTATCATTTCCAATTTAAACCTTCCCTGTGGGATCGATATTTGGGGCTTAAATAGAAAGTTCATTATTACTTGATAACGATACATATACTTACGTAGAATCTGAATATTAATTAATTATACTTATTTAAAAAAAATCGGATCAATTCACCAAGGCCAATATTATATTTTTCTTTTTTAAACAGAATATTGCTTTTGCTCATGAATGAGACCATGCAGAAAGGTCTCACAAAGTCATGATGGTCAATGTGCGGAGATATCCAGTCCCCTTCATCATATATGTTGATAATATAGCTATTAGGAATACAGTCAGCTGGCAGTATGCTCCATCGAACTATTTTTTTAATCATCCATTTTATCATTGGCGGTAGTGGATCCACATGATCTTGTTTGAGAATCCCAGGAGGATTTCCTTGTCTATCGTTGGTGAAGTTGTAACAGCAGCCGTAGATAATGATCATCTCCTTTCCTCGCATCCTTTTTCTTGGATCGGAATAGGTTCTTTCCATAAGCAAGTATGCTCGACCTCTATTTCTCAGGTCAAAAATGCAGTCAAGAATGTTTTGTTCATCACTTTCTGAGAAGACCCTTGTGTATAATTCCAATCCTTCTAATATGTTGATGAATTCTCCTTGCACTTCTTCAGAGAATTCAAAATTACTTTTGTTTACTTTACTTATTTTGTAATATTTTTTCATACTGACAATCAGTGGTTGTCGGGAATGTTCTCTCATTTCAACATTTATAGGAACCCGAGCAGGTGTTGTCTCTATTTGTAGCGGAATGTATGACTCTGTGTCTGAAGGGACATATGCCTATTTACCCTGCGGGACATATGACACTGCATCCATCGGGTAATCAGTGGTCTGAGACCCATCATCAGTAGATGTGTACTCCTCCAAATTATTATAGCTCTCTAAGTGGAGGACGTTGCAGTTCGGGCACTCTACAAATGCCCCTGTAGCTGACGTACATGCTGGTATCTTAACGTTACTGGTCGGGCAACCCGTACAAAAAACATCTGAAGCTAATAGTATTTCCGGATCTGTAACAAATCCTGACTCATCATCTGTAGCAGGCAGGCTGGAAGAGGTCTCTCTTATGCCCGGATCATAGATATTCCCCTCAAGGATAGGGGTGAGCAAGTTTTCTGCCTCTTTCTGGCGTCTCTTTTCTTCTCGTAAGAAAGCCCTCTACTTTTGATGGCTACCATTTCTACGTTGAGTTCTTCATAGTGGAGTTTCCGGTAGTCTTTCACTATCGGCAGTGACTAGGCCCCCAGTCGGCGTAGCTATTATGGTTGGTAGGTGGCTGGTCCCCTCTATCCGGTCTTGTTGTACCATCACATTCTTTCCCATCAGTGATGAATTGTCTAATTCGAAAACCTTTTCTACGATAAATGGTTCCTCCCAAGTTGGCTCGAATTTTCCACCTATCTTGTTGCGTGCAAGATTATGCTTTTTGAGGATGACTACGAGGTGACCAACTTTAAATGTACTTGGGCGGACCAATTTGTCATGATCTTGTACCATCTTTGCCTGATAGAGTTCCAAATGTTGTTTTGCTTCTAGTCGTTTTCTTTTAAGACTCTCTAATTCTTCAAGCCTGAGTTTTGCACTTTCTTCTGTTGTAAGTTGGTTGGCAACAACGACTCTGAGGGATGGCATCTGGATTTCTAATGGTAGTATAGCCTCAGACCCGTACACGAGCATGTAGGGTGTATACTGAGTGGGAGTCCTGAACGTCATCCGGTATGCCCACAAGGCTTCTAATAACTTGTTGTGCCAATCTTTTTTGTTTTCGTCTAGTGTTTTTTTTAAAATCTAGACCAATGTCTTGTTGAAGGCTTCAGCCAATCCATTTGCTTTGGGATAGTAAATTGTAGAGTATCTTCAATCTATCCCTTATCGTTTGACGTAATTATTGATTTTGGTGCTTTTAAAGGCTGTCCCATTTTTGGAAATTATTCTTCGCGGTACTCCGAAACGGTAGACAATTTGGCTTTTAAAGAATTGAAGGACGTGTTGTGTTGTAACCTCTCGTAGCGGCACTACCTCTACCCATTTGGAGAAATAATTTGTAACATATAGTATGAACATTTGTCATTTGGAAGATTGAGGGTCTATCAGACCTATTATGTCTGTTTCCCAACACTCGAATGGCCATGAGGCGATGGTTGGATGTAGCACATTCAGGGTTAGTGTAAGACCACCCCATGCACTTGACACTTGTGACATCTTCTAGCTATATCCATGCAATCGGACATCATTGCTGGCCAATAATATCCTATTCTTTTGATCTTTATTTTCATCTTTGGCCCTAACTGGTGAGCGCCACACAATCCAGCATGTACTTCTTTGACAATATTTTGTGTCTTGGTTTTGCTTAAACATCATAACCACATCTGGTCGAACAATCTCCTGTAGAGGACATCACCTACTAGAGCATATGACAGCCGTTTTTGTAATGTGATGTGCTTCATACTTGTCCAATGATAGCTTTCCAGTATGCAAATATTCTATCAATGGCTTGCGCCAGTCTTTGTTTATGTCAGCAACTACAACTATCATTTGTTCTTCTTTCCCAAGCTTGTGTAGAGTTTCGAGGTCGATTCGAGACAAAATTTGTCTTGTATTGTGATATCAATGAAATCCTCCGGGGGACATGCCAGTTCTTTTGCGAGTTTTGCCAGAACGTTGGCATGGGCATTATCTCCCCTAGGAATCCGGTAGAAAATTACAATGGAGATCTATTCCAGCAGCTTCATCGTGTATTGATGGTATTCTACTAATCTCGGTTTCCAAATCTTATATTGTCTGGTGACTTATTGGATGACGAGTTGTGAGTCGCCATAGATGGCAATGTATGTTATATCCATCGAGATTTCCAACTCTAATATGATGATTAAGGTTTCATATTATGCTTCGTTGCTGGTACATGGCTCTATCAGGTGGTATGAGAACCTCAGCATACCTTATCTGGTGTGATAAAGATTAAACCAATACCTGCCATGCATGGTATAACCGTGTCTGATCCTTTGTCCTTTCTAGCTAATGAAGCTCCGTCAAAGTACATTTCCCAGCTTTGCGCACTGGAGAATTCCATTTGTAGTACCTGCTCATCTGATAGTTCATCATTAAGAGAGGACCCAGCTGGAAGTGGGTGTGCAGCAAGAAAGTCTGTCAAAATTTGTCCCTTAATAGCACAGAGGGGAACAAAAGTTATATCAAATTGCAATAATATCAAAGTCCATCTTGCTAGACATCCGGAGAGTGTTGGACGAGTCATCAAATATTGCAACGGATTGACTTTTGAATCTAGGGTAATCTTATGAGAAAGCTTGTAATGTCTAAGCTTTTGGGCAGTGAAAATCAAGGTTTGACAATGCTTCTCAATGGGTAAGTACCTTATCTTCATCGGTATTGGGCGACGACTCAAGCAGTAGAGTGCATTTTCTTTACCCTCACCATTAACTTGGCCTAAGAGGGCTCCAAGAGAGTCGTCTATGGCCTCGGTATAAAGTATCAACAATTTCCCCAGAATATGGGCTGCTAAGACAGAAGGTGTCATTAAATATTGCTTAAAGTCCTCAAAGGCCCACTGACACCTACCTGAGAGATTAGAAATAAAGCCTCTCAGATATGTCAACTTCCCTTAGAAGGAAGGTAGTTATTTTAAAGTTTTAGGAGAAGACATTTCCAAGGAAGCTTTAATCCTATCTGGGTCCATCTCGATTCCTTGATGATGGACAACGAATCCTAGAAACTTCCCAGAGGTAACGCCAAAGGCGCACTTTAAGGGATTCATTTTAAGGTCATATCTTCGTAATCGTTCGAACACGATCCTGAAATCATACAAATGGTCTATTTTTTGTTTACTTTTGATGACCAAATCATCCACGTAACATTCTACCTGGTTATGAATGAGGTCATCAAAAATCTTTGTCATTGCACGTTGATATGTTGCTCCAGCATTCTTTAGGCTGAATGACATTACTGTGTAGAAGGAAATTTTGATCGGTGTTCTAAAGGTTGTAAGTGCTACATCTTTGCAGCCATCTTGATTTGGTTGTATCACGACGATCCATCCATGAGGGAGAAAATTTCATGTTTTGAAGTGATATCCACCATCATTTCTGGTATCGGTAATGGGAATTCATCTTTTGGACACACTTTGTTCAAATCCCTCAAGTCGACACAAACACGGATTTGTCCATTTTTCTTCTTGACTGGAATAATGTTGGTCAACCATGTGGGGGTATTTCTCTTCTTTTACAAAGTTATCGTCTATTAATTTCTTCACCTTGATGATAACTTGCTGCTCTATTTTGAGGCACATTCTTCTGGAAGCTTGCTTCACTGGGGTCATATCTTTGTCTATCCCGAGTTTATGAACTGCAACCTCTGCTAACAGTCCTGACATCTCATCAGAGCTCCATGTGAAGCAATATTTGAACTTTGTTAATAGTTTGATCAGTTGTAAAGATTCTTCATCATTCAGTAGAGAACTTATAAATCAAGGTCGGGGTTGTTCTCCAGTCTCGAGGTTAATTTTCTTCAATTCATCGACAGTCAATTAAATTTCCTCCTTACATTCTAGCAGAGCATTTTTTATCAGCTGATCAATAGAGTCATCCTCCATATCAAGGCAATCCTCTTTCGATTCACTAGAAACAACCATGCAAAATTTTGAATCAACATTGGTCCGAATTTACCAAATCTGAGACCTTCTTTCGAGTTGGGAGTTCGACTTTTAAAATTCTATAATTTTTCAAAAAGTTGTAATTTATCTTTAAGTATTTGTTTTGGCAAATGCCCCTACTGAATTAACTTTTGTACATAAGGCAAAAAATAACCAAAAGGCAATTCCATTAATTCATTGGGATCATCATACAAGTTTATATGATTTTCAAGATCAGTAGAGGTAGAAGCACAATAAAACTTGATCGGCTTTGAACCAGTGCTACGGACTTCCTTGACCTCTAAAATCTCAACCTTTTGAGGGAGAATCAAAGTAAGGGTCATGGTCTTCGCGTAGTGGTTTATCTGATAATACATCGTCTCATATTTGCTTTTCTCTGCATCTTCTATGGATATCTCGTATTGAGGTTTCTTCTATTTTTCATCATTATTTCATCTTTGGAATTGTCTTCATCATCAATGTTGATGGTTGGCTTAGTCCGTTCAATAATTTAGTTGGTTTTTCCTCATCCACTTCCTCGGCCTCGACCACGGGTGTGCGAACTAAAAGAACCTTCACCAACTTGTTGCAAAAGAGTGGTGGAAGTTCGCTGAAGCGGAGTTGAATGGCCTCCTCTTTCTGATTTTTCTAAATCTTCACTTTTATTTATGACAATTTCACGAGAGAAAACAATTTTCTTCGGAGGCGCGTAGTAGGTAGCATCTTCATGAATACCAACTTCATGAACTGAAAACAATTGTAGATCTCCCTTGATGCAATGTTATTGTCCTTCTTTGTAGTACTTGATGCACTGGTGTAGAGACGATGAAACCATGTTGTGTTAGTGAATCATCGGTTGACCCAGTAGAGTATTGAAAGAGGTCTCGGCATTGATGATATGAAACTTAGCGGTTGTCACTAGTTGTCCAATCTTCATAAGTAATGTAATGAATCCAAGGGCTCTCTCTCTCTTCTTAGCATTATTTTATCGGTTGTAAGCTCTTAGGCTTCAATGTTCAAATAGGCCAATGTACATAGACTCATCAAGTTGAGTGATGCTGCAAGATCTACTAAAACTCTGGACAACACAAATCTGTCTATGTTAACAGAGATGTAAAGTGGTCGGTTGTGGTCGGCGGTACCGAGCAACAAATCCTAATATCTGAAGGTTACCCTAGATTGTTCCTTCAATAAGCAAAATTCATCTGAGGATGTGTTGGCCAACTGGGCTAAGCAAATCTCTGGGTCAAGCAAAGCTGTAACCAAAGACTCTCTCTTCTCCTTTGACAGGATCAGAGCATCGTAGATGCTTAATCTGGCCGGCAACTTCCTAAGATGAGCTAGCATGTTGTAATCGACTTTGTATGATCCTCCAATTTTCTCTTGGTTGTGTGGTTCTTCAACTAGTGGAGGTGGAGGTAGTTTTTCTTGAGTTACTATTTGTTTTCATTTATCTGTTGGAGTTACTCTTGGGGGTAACACTCTCCCGCTCCTTAAGTTCACTTCTGTAACTTCTTCTTCTTCTGACATGATTGTTGAATCTTTCAGTGCTTCCTCTTTGTTAGAAAGATCTAAGTTGGTGGAAAACGGTGCACCGTGGTGCTCGAGAATTGGTTCCTCACTCTCGGTGCTATCGTAAGCGATATTGTCAATGTCTTCTTTGGTCTTGCCAACAAGTTCATCGGACTCAAGTACGATTTGAGGATCATTTTGGGATTTAAAATAGAAGCTAAATTGGTTAAAATCAGTTACGTTATCACCAAAAAAATGTTAAAATGTCACCAGAATCATAATCATTATATTCATAAGACCCTAGAGGGGCAAAAAGTTAATCATACAAAGTCAAGGGTTCGTGAATTTTCTTCCCCGAATCTGAGATAACCAATCTAGTAGAGGCAGCCCCTATCCTACCCCTCATGCTATCAATCTTCGTAGTGGAATTCTTCTTCTTCTTTATCCTTGACAACGATGAATCTCCTGATGAAATCTTCATCTCAGGTTTGGCAGGCTGAAGACTCTGAATGGAGGCTTGTTTTGATGCGTTCAAGATTTGATTCAATATTTTCTTGGATGATTTGCTCCAAACTTCATTCCATCTATCTTTTCTGTTATATGCAGAAGATTGTTTCCATGAATCATGTATTTGGTTTAGGACCCTCTTGAGCTCGTCCTAAGTCGTACTCCATCCATCTTCTCCAGTAAACGGATCAATCGGAGAGATTGGTTCGGCCGAAATCACATTTATAGAACCTTTTTAGATTCTTTTAAATATTCTTTTGGTATTGTTATATTCCCTTCTTTAAGATTTTTCTTGAGTCAATTCTTAAAGATGAAACATTCTTCTATAGTGTGCTCAAGCAACCTGTGGTATGGGCAGTAATTTGTTTGATCTTTCTTATTGACCTCTTCGGGTTTCTTTGGATCTGGTAATTTGAATTCAGGCTTCTTCATCATACTTCTGAACATCTTGGATACGACTTCATCTTTGAAAGAATACACCATTTTATGTCATTCTATCAAAGATATTCTCTTATTCCCTATTCGAGGTGATCCTTCTTGAGGCAGTCGCTGGTTAGACTGGCTATTCTATTGCTGAGCATGTTGTGATGAAGATTGATGAGGATTTTCTGCATATATCTTCATTGGTTTCTTCCTTTTATTGACTATCGATACTGTTCTGGACTTCTTTTCAAATACTCTGGTTGTCTTGGATTTATCGTGAGAATTCATATATTTGATTTCTTCTTGGAGACTGCTGGCTTTGCTAAGTAGCTTCTCTAAGAATTTGATGGTGAGTCCCTTGAGCATGAAAGCTACTGGCCCATGAATGCTTTTGAGTAAAATCTTAATTGTGTGATGCTCCTGTAGCTAAGGTCCACACTTCATGCTAAGGTTTCTCCACCTCAAAATGTAATTCACTAAAGTCTCATTGAGCTTTTGTTTTTCCATCATGAGCTCTCCTATAGAGACATGACGTTGCGCTCGATAAATCTCTTCACAAATAATTCTTCCAACTCAACAAATTTTTTAATTGATCCATTGGGCAAATCGACATATCAATCAAAATAAATCCCTGATAGGCTGCTGACAAACCGTTGGAAGAGTAAAGCTTTGTTACTCCTTGTGTTGCCACAACTGGCTTGAAAATGTGGTATGTGCTGTCTGGGATTTCCCATCTCATTAAATATCTTAAAGTTTGGGGCCACAAAACCCTTAGGAAAGGGTACGACATCAAATTCTTCCGGGTAAGGCCTACCCTTTAAAATCAATGCATCACCCTTAGATTGGGTTAAGGCCTCCCAAACTTGTTCAACCATTTGCTTAAATTCCTTTTCTGGCATGAAAATCGATGGAGAATCCTTTTTTGGTTGCTCATCTCTATTTGCTGAGGCGAGTTCTCTTCTTTCATCTGTAATATGTATAATTTCTGGTTGGTTGACCTCTGAAGAGGCTAACTGTGGGGGTTGAGATTGTCCTTGAATTATGGTCATGGCGGTCATGGCTGCGGCCATCTCTTCTAGCCTTTTCTCTAGTTGGCTAACTTGCTCATCCCTTAGGAGGATAGCCCTACGCAACTCATCTATGACGTTCTCTTCGATGAGAGGTTGAGCCTCGCGCGCAGNGCAACTCATCTATGACGTTCTCTTCGATGAGAGGTTGAGCCTCGCGCGCAGATGTAATAGCTCTGGTTTTGATAACATGGATATCCATGAAATCTTCTTTGAGGTAATCATTATTTTCAAAATCTTCATCACAATGGAGACTCCATGTTCCAAAGCCAACTCGGAAATCTCGACTCTGAGCTTTTCAACTTTTTCTTCAATTATCGATTCTTAAATTGGCTTAAGATCTGGAGGACCTTGCTGGACCTCCTCCTCTTGTTCTTCCATTTCAGTGGTAATTGCTGCGACAATTTTAGATACTTCAGACCCTGGCTTCATTCCATGCTCTTGCCTTGTGGGCTTACCGGACTGTATGGGTACAACAACCTTTGGTACTGATCACCGCCACTTAATGCTTATGTACAGTATAACAACAGTTCTGATGGTATTTTTCACTTATATTTCCTTATTTTGCAACAAAACTAAAAACTTTATCCTAAATAAAAGTAAGAATTTAACTTTTTAATTTATATATATTTATATTGGGATACTACAGAAGTATATGTATCATTATCAAGTAATGTAGGACTTTTTTATTAAGACTTGAATATCGAACCCGCTGGGAAGATTATGCAAGATGCACTTTTTAGAAAATATTTCTATTTTTAAAAAAATAATTACTTAAACTAAAAATAATTTTTGTTGGAATTTCAAATTTAAATATTTTTGGTATTTTTGATATTTTAACGAAACAGTAACAACTTAAAAAGATAACTAAAGTTTTTTTAGAAGAAAAGTACTTAATATGAAAATATCTTTCCTCTTATCATGAATCAGTAATAAGTATAGGAATTCTATTGTGGAAGTATGCAAATTATGTTGTGTCAAACATGAGCAATACTATTCTTTACCCTTACTAGAGATGCTATAAAGAACATTGGCTAATTTAAAGTTTGAATAATTCTGGTTAGGCAGGGAAGATAATAGCTCTCACTCTAGATTTCTCTCGATTCCTTTCACCTGGGGGCTAACATTCTAGTATCAGAACCTAAAATAAACCAATTTGGGGGTTTTAACCTGTCACTTTAAAGTCCTCTAAACTCTACACCCATCAATGAATATTTTCCTATTTATTTGCACTCAATCAAATGCACTACATTCTCATTCATACATCCACATATGATTCTTTCAGTTGTTTACTGAGACAATACCAGCCCGTTTCTTACATGTTCTCACAATAAATTTTAACATCTAGATTCGCCAAATCAAGAAGTAAATGAAGTGCATGGATTTAAATCATCACAACTTCTTCCAACATTAAAGATCAATACTCTCCACAGCTTCCATCCAAAACTTAATTACTTATCATTTTAAGAAGAAAGATAAAGAAAACTACTCAGAATCCATGGAGAAAACAAAACCACACTTTAGTTTAAAAGAAGAAATCATTGTCAAACCAACAACAAGTCTCGATTAAAACCAAAAGTAGTCTAAAACAAAAACATAAAAAAACTTATCTCAAGTCCTCCACCAAACTCTTAAAGTTCCTTTGAATCTCTTCTCTTTTATAATCACTCAAAACAAAATAACAAAAAGGATAAAGTAAATAAAAAGTGGTTCCTGAAAATCTCTCCAAACTAACTCCCCAGAGAAGAACTTTCAAAACTTGCCAATATTTTTCAGGACTCTTTTCTAAGTCCTCTCTTCTTTCTTTTATAGTTTTCCAAGAGGTTCCTTGGGATCTCTTCAAAATGTGTCTTGATTTGATGTATTTGCCCAAGAGACGCATCCTTTCATGATAATTTTTGTCTATGGTGGTTACAACCACCAATTAAGCCAATGAGTGCCTCAAAAACCACTTCAAAATTTGTGAAAGCCAATTTTGCTCATCGAGTAATTTCCACTGGCGCTTAAGCATAGGTTCTCGGTGTTTAGGCATGACCTTCTCTGTTTAACCAGCGCTTAAGCGCTGGATCTGGCGCTTAGGCGCCAAAACTCTTTTCACAATTTTTCACCTTTTTGCTCCAAATTTGATCATTTTTTACTCCTTTAAGTATTTTTTACATTTTTACTTGTATCTGCAAGAAAAACACAAAAATATCCTCCATTAAAGTGCAATATCTCAAAAAATAGGTATAAAAATGTGTCTGAAAACACTATATTTTAGGTGTATCAAAATCCCCCAAACTTAAAATGTTACTTGTCCTCAAGTGACACTTTAATATTTAAAAACCAAATATGTATGATATGATAGACCTTTAATGATTTTGAATTCCACTTCTCCTTTCCTAAAGTAAAGTCTTAATATAAAACTTTTACTTATAAATATTATAATAGTTTGAAAATCATTTTAAAAAAAGAAATTTAAATATTAAAAATAAAAGTCTAAATTATCTAAATTTTTCAAAAATACAATTTTTCGTACCAAATATTGTCACTTATATTAATCATTTTCTATACTAAAAATTTTTAACTTAAAGTTTTTCTTCATTACTTAAAATTTTAACTAAATTTTCTTACTCGTTTCTAAAATCAAATTTTATTTCCCTAATATAACTTCATATACATAATCAATTTTTCTCTTAAAATGAAATTCACTTATAGTACATTTGAGAACAAATAAAATTGAATGCTATGAATAAGTCTTCACATTCACTTTTCTAATGGGCTTCAGAGGCAACAAAACTTTCTCCCAACTATCATACTTTACTCTAGCCTGCTCCGCATAAGGAAAATATCAAGGAAGCAAATCTCATATCTACAGTAGTAGCAGCAGCAGCTGAACTGATGATAGTGTGATAGATCAAAGCCCCTATTTTGATGGGCTCTCTCCTGAATACAATAATTCATCGTCGCTCTCTCTCTGATCACTCCATTGAGATGATTGGTCGGAAGCAGACGAGCAGAATTGAAATAGTTTCAGACCTTTGAAGGAGAACATAACTTTGAAGTTGGGAAATTTACTCTCCTCTCATTGGTAATCTTCTAAAGTCCTCTCCCAATAGTCAAGTATGAAATAATCTCTTCTAACTCCGCTTCAGTAAGACTATAGTTTAGACAAAAGCATAAAGTATCATGTGGTAAATGGTAAAACAAGTTGATTACCTCTGGAGTAAAAGGTACCAACTTCCCTCTAAGCATAACTTGATCTTCCTCAGCCTCTGGGAGATTTGCATAAAACTCCCTTACAACAGAAATTACAGCAACAACAAAGACACAACAGAACTATTCTCACTATCGGTGGACTATCAGGTCTTCCACTTCTCCACCTGGACTCTTAAAACATCGCTCGTGAGTGAATTTTCGTAACTGTAGAGCATCACTATATCGATCATGAGCTTTTAAACTAACAAATTTGCTCAAATCAAATGGGCTCTTTCCTCTGCTCCTTTTCATTCTTGGTGCAATTCTACAAATTTGATAAATTCCAAAAATAACTTTAAAAATCAAGTTTAAATTACTAAACTAAACTTTCAAAAGCACCAACAAAACTTTGCAAGCAATTTTCATAAATTTTTCTTCTCTTTTCATCTTGAATAGTAAATTTTTGAAATCTTCCAAATGTGTTTAAAATATATGGTGAAAATTCAAAATTTTTGCATAGAAGTAAAGCTCTTACCTCAAGGAACTTGGATCTAGCAAATCTCACTTGATTCCACCAAAAAATCTTCAAATTTCACTTGCCCTAGCTCTCAAAATCATGAACTCGAGTTGGGTAAGATGATAGGAGGTGTTAAAAATGGTATTTTTGAACCAAAATTCACTTTTAACCATTCGCGAACTGGTTTTCGTGAACTGGTGCTTAAGCGCGGGTAAGTGGCGTTTAGGCGTCTGGCTCTCGGGTTGGCTCGCACTTAAGAGCGAGATGTGGCGCTTAGGCGCTAGTGCACAATTTTTGAAATTTTTAATTTGAAGTAAAATGCACTATTAGCCTAAGTAAACTACCCCTAAATGGTCTCAGAGCACTTAAATGACTATTCTTACTTCTTATAACTCCCTTCTCTGTCAAAATTCTCCATAATAATTAATTTAATTTGAGGCTAGAAATACCACAAATTTTCACAAAAATAAACTTATATTAATTCAGAAACAAGTACAAACACATTTAACACTTAGTTCCTCTCCAAATAGTCTTGGATGAGAAAATTTTCCTCTAAGTACAAAACACTTAACACACATTTACAATTAAACACATAAGTGACACAAACACTAAACATAAGACATAAACACTAAAAAACTTAAAAACATGACTCCAAACACACAATTCCTAACACTTAACTTAATGCCACTCTTCATTAGAAGGAATGAATTCTTGTCTCTCAGTAGTCTCTCTAAGAATATAGAGTAGATAAAATGGACGGTGGTGACGAGCTCTAATACTATCATCGTCGATCCACTTTTTCTTAAGGAACATCGCTTTATCCGTTTCCTCTACATAACTGGTATAGCTGAATTGCATCTTAAGTTGCCACCCAATATGTTCTAGATGAGCATGCAAATCAAGCACCTTAGTCTCTAATACAGATATAGTATTCTCCATCTGGTTAGTCTTCTCTGATATTCCATCAATACTAACGGCTAAGAAACTGTTATACATCTCCTGTGCACTTTGGCTAATGAACTTCTTTCTTCTTCTTCAAATCCATCTCCCATGAAGACATTTTCTCTAAATCTCTCTCTTTCTTAGACTTTTAGGGCTAAAAACAATCCAGGGTGAAATTCCTTCACAGACCCCTTCTTTTATAGGCCTAATTCCCCCTTATAACTTCTAGGCATGACTAGAAACTGCCAAGACACATTTATTCCAACTAAATTGCAGTTACACCTTCTATAAATTGATATTTGTACATGTGATTAAATTACAACGCTTTAGCGTCGGATCTGACGCTTAAGCGCCAGTGCACATTTTTGCATCAGTCAACTTAACATCCAAATTCTTATTCTAACATGTCTAGGTCACTAAATAAAGTCTAAAAATCATTAATAGCACATAATAAACTCAAAAATACTACCTCAAATTTCTTAATCATACTCAAAACAACAATCAAATTAAAAACACACTGATAATTATGAGTTGCCTCCCACAAAGCGCTTGGTTTTACGTCGTCAGACTGATGTAACCAGTGCTCATTCCGGTTGACCCAACATCATTCCATCATTATATTTATGTTGATCCCTTATATAATAAGATTTCAGTGTATGTCCATTCACTTTAAAATTTTTTCTCAAAATTCAGATCTTTAATATCAACAGCTCCATAAGGATAAACTTTTATTACAACAAATGGGCACATCCACCTAGACTTAAGTTTGCCTGGAAATAATCTTAACCTTGCATTATATAGCAAAGCTTGTTGCCCTGGCTGAAAATTTTTAGTAAGAATTTTTCGATCATGCCACATTTTCATCTTTTCTTTGTAAATCTTAGTACTCTCATAAGATTCATTCCTTATCTCTTCAAGCTCATTTAATTGTAAAAATCATTTCTCTTCAGCATCTTTTAAATTATAATTGAACTTTTAAATTGCCCAATATGCTTTATGCTCAAGTTCAACTGGTAAGTGACAAGCTTTCCCAAATATTAGCCTATATGGGGACATTCTTATAGGAGTTCTATATGCAGTCCTATAAGCTCACAAAGCATAGTCAAGTTTGACTGACCAATCTATTTTCGTTAGATTCACATATATTTCCATAATTCTTTTAAGTTATTTATTGGATAATTCAACTAAACTACTTGTATGAGAATGATAAACAGTAGTAATCCTATGATTTATATGATATTTCTTCAATAACTTCTTCATAATGGAATTTCTGAAATGACTTCCTCCATCAGTAATGATAACTCTCGGCATCCCAAATCTACAAAATATGTTCATTTTCAAAAATTTTGCAACACTTTTAGCATCACATTGAGGTAAAACAACAGCTTCTTTCCTTTTGGATAAATAGTCCACTGCTAACATAATATATAAATTTTCGAAAGATGGTATAAATGGCCCCATGAAATCTAATCCTCAAACATCAAATATTTTAATTGAGGGGCATCTCATTTCTTCTAGAAATATTGCGTACTCTTTAACATCTATCATAAGTTTTTATATAAGCATTAACATCTTTAAAACTTGTAGGCCAATAAAATCCAGATTGTAGAATTTTGTATGTTGTTTTATCAACACCAAAATGTCCCCCAAAATCAAAATTATGACATTTTTGGATAATTTCATAAGTTTCTTCTAATGGTATACATCTTTGAATGATCAAATCCTTTCCTTCTTTATATAAATATGGGTCATCCCAAAAATAAGTCTTAGCTTCAGAAATAAATTTCCTCATTTGTTGGTATGTCATTCTATAAGGTTTAAGATCACTAACAATATAATTCACAATGTCGGAATACCACGGAACACACCACTCATTTACAATGAACAATTTTTCATCTAGAAAATGTTAATTAATTTTTTTTTCAAAACAAAGTGGTTTTTCTAATTTAAACCTGGACAAATGATCATCAATTTTATTTTCAGTTCCCTTATGATCTATTTCAAAATCAAATTCTTGTAAAATAAGAATCCATCTTATAAGCTCGGTTTAGTATCCTTCTCTTTCATTAAATACTTAATAGCCTATGCACTATGCAATAAGTTCCAATCAAATATGATCTAAATTTATCAAAGGCATATACTATTGCTGATAACTCTTTTTTGAGTTGTTGTACAATTAATTTGAGTTTCATTAAGAGTTTTACTAGCATAGTAAATAACTTTGAAAATTTTATCATATATTTGTCCTAAAACAGCTCGAATAACATAATCACTTGCATCACACATAAGTTCAAAAGGTTTTTCCCAATTTAGTGAAGCTATAATTAGAGCAGTGATTAATTTTTCTTTTAATAATTTAAAAGCTTTTAGGCATTCCTCATCAAAATTGAAAATTGAATTTTTCTCCAATAAATGACATAAAGGCTTAGCAATCTTAGAAAAGTTCTTAATATATCGCATGTAAAATCCAGCATGTCCTAAAAAACTCCTAATTTCCCTTACATTTGTTAGATAAGGTAAATTAGCGATCATTTGAATTTTAGCAGGATCTACTTCCATATCATTTTCTGATATTTGATGATCTAATACAATTCCTCCTACTACAATAAATTGGTATTTTTCCCAATTAAGGACTAAATTTATTTCTTCACAACACTTAAGAACTTTAGATAAAAGTTCTAAACATGAGTGAAATGAAGTTCCAAACACTGAAAAGTCATCTATAAATACTTCAATCCCTTTTTCAATTAAATCACGGAAAATTGCCATCATACATCTTTGAAATGTAGCAGGGGCATTACATAAACCAAAGGGTATTCTTCTAAAAGCAAAAGTACCATAAGGACTGGTAAATGTTGTTTTCTTTTGATCCTCAAGAGATATTTTAATTTGGTGATAACCGGTATATGCATCCAGAAAACAAAAGTATTTGTGTCCAGCTAGTCTATCCAGGATTTGATCTAGAAAGGGTAGTGGAAAATAATCTTTCCTAGTGGCAAGATTTAATTTTCTATAATCAATGCATATTCACCACCTTGTAACTTATCTAGTAGGTATTAACTCATCATGCTCATTTATAGTTACAGTTACTCCTCCATTCTTAAGAATACATTGAATTGGACAAACCCATGCACTATCTGAAATAGGGTAGATAATTCCAGCATCTAACCACTTTAAAATTTCTTTCTTAACAACCTCTTTCATAACAGGATTTAATCTCCTTTGTGGATTAGCCCTGGGTTTGCAGTTTTCTTCTAGATTAATTTTATGCATACAAATTGAAGGGCTGATTTCTTTAATATCAACAATTGTCCATCTGAAGGCTTTCTTAAAATTTTTCAGAATTTTCATCAGCTTTTCTTCTTCTTCCTTTATTAACTTCAAGGAAATTATAACAGGTAAAGTAGAGGAATCTCCTAAAATGGCATATTATAAATGTTCAGGAAGTAATTTCAACTCAAGTTCTGGAGGTTTTTCAATAGATAAACAAAATAATTTATCTTTGTCTATCGTGTCCAAAATTTCAAAACTTTCTTAAACATAACATGAATCCTCCTTAAAAAAGTTTACACATTGATCAAATTCCTCTTCTTGCTCGTGTTCCAAATCTTTTTCTTCAGATTTTTCTTCATAAATAGTCTTGAAATGGCACTCGCTCAGATATCTTATAACATCCATTCTATGCATTCATCATCTTTACCTTTTGCAGGGTATTTCATTGATTTTAAAATGTTAAAAGTACAGTTTGCTTATTGACACGCATTATTAATTCCCCTTTCTGTACATCTATCATTGTTATTCCTGTAGCTAGGAAAGGTCTCCCTAAAATGATAGATATCTCTTTATCTTCCTCCATATCTAGCAGAATGAAAATGACAAGAAAGATAAATTGATCCACTTTCACTAGAACATATTCTATAACTCCTTTAAGATAGGTTATTGAACGATCTATTAATTGCAGAGTTACAGTAGTAGGGGTTATTTCTCCTAATATCAATCTTTTAAATTTTGATAATGGCATAAGGTTAATGCTTGCACCTAAATCACGTAAAGCTTTCCCATAAAATATGTTTCCTATTGCACATGAAATTGTAAGGCTACCAGGATCTTTAAGCTTTTCAAGAAGTTTCTTATGAATTATAGCACTACACTCCTTACTAAGTGTAACAGTCTCATTATCTTCAAACTTGATAAACTTTACCTAGCTCGACATTTGTTCTAATGCTTCAGCAAATGGAATATTGATTGTAAGCTTCTTAAAAATTTTCCTAAATTTTGAAAATTGCTTATCTAACTTCTGTTGTCGAAGTCTCTGAGGAAATGAAGGTGGTGGTTTTTCTAAATGAATTTTCGGTGGAGAAATAGGTCTTTTAGAATCTTTGAAAGCATCCTCCATTGATTCTTCAATTTCTTCTCTCTCTACTTCAATCTCTTTTTGAACCCTACCTTCCAACTCTTTCCCGCTTCTAAGTTGTACGGCTTTAAATTGCTCTTTATTCTAGTCTTTTCAATTTGATTCAACATTACTAGGAAGTGATCCTTGGGATCTATTAC
>NEWO01001984.1:22277-35923 GCA_003013225.1 Phalaenopsis aphrodite
GGAAAGTGAGGTTAGTTTCTACCAATTAATCCCCTTTTTAATTTCAGTCATCCAAACAAGTTAATTAAGATCAGAGGTTACCCATTTCCCTCCTTGAATTAAGCCTAAATGTTAATTAAGGCCAAATTCCTAAATATGCACTTTTGCCTTTAAGGCTCTAACACTTCATAATTTGTCAAATTCAATTCAAATGACTTTAAAATTTCCATCCTACCTCACTCATGGGTCAATTAAAACATGAGAAGAGAAAATGTGATTTTTTAAATTTTAATTTAATTTATATAATTATTTTCATGCCAAAATTAGATTTTTTAAAGAAAATTTACTGACTTGACCAAGGTGAAGCCCAGTCACTTGAAAACTGGAGGTAGACCTAGACCAGAGAGCCATTTGGACAAAATTTTATGATTTTCTTAATTTTATTTGAATTATTAGAATGATTTAAGTTCTGGGGTATTTATTAAATGTAAAATATTTAAAATGAGATAAATTAAGAATTATATTTTTGAAAAATCTCTCTGAGGTCAGAGAACGCAGAGAAGCAAATTTTATATTTTTTCTGATTTTTCTTTGATTTATTGTAATTATTTTAGTGGAAATCCATTTTTTAGCCTTTAAAAAATTATTTTAAGCTTCAAAATACAATATATTTATTTAGAAAATCAGGAAAAATATACCAATTACTTCTAAATGCTTAGAAAAAAATTTAGAACATTTCCATGAAATTGATTATTTTTGTGATTTTTATGAATTTTTAATTATTTTAAATATTTAAAAATAGACTAAAAATAAAATTTTTATCTTAAACTCCATTTTATTTTTATAAAATTCCCCTAATCACAGAGATATCAAAAAAATAAGTTTTTACAATTTTTTTAGTTATATTTTGATTACTAAAAATCATTTTAGTGCAAAAAAAAAGGATATTTAACTTGAAAATTCAATTTAGGCCATCAAATGGACTCAAAATGCATTGAAGTTTTTATGGGGAGTTCTCTGGATCTTAAACAACAGTGGAGATCAAAAATTAAGTCATTTTGATGTTTGTGTTTTCCAAAATTAATTACCTTAGTGTTTTAGGGTTTATGAAGATTAGATTCACTTTAAATGACTTGACTCATGAGAAATTTTTCTAAAGGTTCTCTGGTCATCATAAATCTTCCAAAATTTTCTTGAACTTTTCTAAGAAACATGCTAATTATTATGATAATTTAAGCAAATAATGTACATAAACTTGAAAAATATGGATCTCTGTCTAGAGGACTTCTCTGACTTTAGAAAAAAATTAGGGAGTGTTCCCCTCGATAGAGGCTACAACATGCCAAAAATTCAAGCTATGTTGATAATTCTACATGCATGGAGAGTTAAAAGACTCCAAACACTAATTAATTTTTTAAAAATAAAATATTCATCAAATGGACTTCAAACCAATTCCACATTGTTTTCCTCTGTCCACTGAGCAAGAGGGTATTTTTATTTTATTTTGTGATTTTTCTACACCAAGATATGGATTTTTGAAGTTAGGATGCATTTTATGAACTTTTTATTCCCTATTTATCTATTTAAATGTGCGGTGCCTTGTCAACCTACGGAGGCTTCAAAACTCCACACGACGCGCTCTCATTCGATGTCGCCATCCACTTCAGTGCTTACTCGACCCACGATTTATGTCCCGAAGCACTGTCTGGCTTCATCTTGACCATCCATCTGATACACGCTTGATCAAACGACGCTCCATCATCGTCACCGATAGTCTAGCCCGAGAACCGTCCATCTTCTAATCTTGATATCTCCCTCATTTCTCAACCAAATTAGTAATTTTTTTGAAATGCTCATCTAGACTAGAGGAACATATTCATACGGTTAAGATGCCATAAAATTAAGCCCAAGTAAATGGAGAATCAAAAGAAGCTCGGGAGGAGAAGAAGTTCAATACCTTGGCTCTGAGAAGGAAAGCTTTGATCAGAGGTGCTTGGAACG
The DNA here is from genome assembly GCA_003013225.1 of Phalaenopsis aphrodite. Taxonomy (NCBI): domain Eukaryota; kingdom Viridiplantae; phylum Streptophyta; class Magnoliopsida; order Asparagales; family Orchidaceae; genus Phalaenopsis; species Phalaenopsis aphrodite. Next base: position 24,258 of record NEWO01001984.1, read on the forward strand.
TTTGTTGAAGACCAAGGAGGCTAGGGATTGAGCCTCTTGCTATGGTGTAAGGTCTATGTAGGAATTCGATCAAGCTTGATTTCAGGTGTTGGTCTAGAGCTATGTTAGGGGCAATTTCAGAGGGGAATTCGATGGGGCTTTGCCTTCTCTTGCTGTTGTGAATGTGTGAGCACAAGTAATTGGAGTTGAATTTGTGCTTTTAAGGGATGACCTATTTCTGCACTAATTTTTTAGCTCAAAATTAGGGTTATACGGGAGGAATTAGAGCAATTGAGTGATTGTATTGCACTGTCGAGATCTTAAGGAAGCTCTGTGAGTGATTTGGAGGTCTCTATCTGAGAAATTTTCAGCACCCCTCCCTTTCCCGTGGAAGTGAGCTTTTATAAAAATGGCTAAGGGGTGGCTGTCATGGCTAATTGGGGGGGTGCAATGTGGTGCTTTGGTGGAGGGAAGAGAGGCTCTAACAGTTGGTTTGGGTGAGGTGGCCTCTTGGTTTGATTTGGGTGAAGTTTAAGGGATGGTGGTCCTCAATTTTGGCTTCTCCGGTAACTAGGCCGACCGACCATGGCAGGGGGATGTGGCTAGGAGCTCAAGGAACCCAGGGGATTATGTCACAACAATTTAAATGGGCTTAGGCTTAGTTTTGGCAAAAAGTATCTTAAGCTTAAGCAATTATGGCATGAAATCCCTTGATTTAAGGGAACATTGGTCCATGGCTTAGCTTATGTGGTTAGGTGAGTTTTGGGTCAGTTTTAGGGTCCAACTAATGGCCATGGAGTCAGTAACTTGATTTCTTTGGGGTGGTTAGGCTACATTTAGTGCATGGGTCCAAGTGCGTGCAAATGACCAAAACTTGGGTTTGGGTTAGGCTAGCTATGTCCTTGAGCCCAATTATATGATGCACTTAATGTATATGATTGTAATGAACATTTTTGGTGAAGGATTGAAAGGATTGTGAGTTCAATTGAAGTGTCAATTTGAAGGAATTTGAAAATTGGTCATTTTGGGCATGTTGGGCTAAACTTGGGTCTAGATTGGGCTAACCTTGGGCTAAGTCCAAATTGATGGTTCAAAATGGTCAATAGGAACCTCATGAAGAGTTTTCAACATGAATTGGGTGCCAATTTTTGGGTTAAGGCATTCAATTTGATGAGATTAGGTCATCTGACAAATAATTATGACTTTGATCTAAATCAAAAAATTGGGCTAAACGCATGGGAGTTGAGCTTGGATTTGGTTTATTTTAGTCACATTAAAGGTTAATTTGAGTTTGGGACTGAAATTTTGGGATATTGGGATCAAATTGATGGACATTGGAGTTGAATTTGTGGAAATTTATGCCTTTAAAGGCAAATTTGGGGGTCTTGGTCAAAAATGGTCAAATTGGCCAAATTGGGTCATGTGATAGTTGAGAAAAATGCAATTAAAAATATTTGGAATACTTTGGAAATTTTTGGGATTTTTTAGAATTTTTGAAATTTTGGGCCCATGAGGAGCATTTTGGTGATTTGGCAATTTTTGTGATTTTGGGTAATTTGGGTGTTTTCAAAAGGTTTGAAATGATTTTTGAACAAGTTTGGGCATTTTGGATAAATTTGGGAAGTTTGGCCAAATTTAGGGTTTCAAGGGTACTTAGGTAATTTGGGGGAGTTTATGGGCAAAAGGTCAGGCTGAGTATTTTGGGTAAAATTGGGGAACTAACCATCAAAAGTAAGCCATGGATCAATGGAACCCCCATTTAGGTCCTCTATGTACTGGTCTTAGCTTAACCCTAGCCTAGGGCTTGTAGGTTTAGGGGACCATCTACATGAGTTTCCCAAAGGTTCATGGGACCAAAGTCAGGAAATTCTGGGTTTAGGGTAGTGAGTGATTGTGAGTGAAGTGAGTGCCTTAGCTCTAGACCAACACCCAAGGTCAATCCTAAGGTCAAATGGATTATAGGAACTCTCCTTGAGTTCCTCCATAATGACCCCACCTACTAAGTGCTGGAGGTTAGAACCAATATGTGGAACTTCAAGTTGAGTAAAGAAGAGTTTAGAATTTCTAATGGTGATGGTGCCTTTTTCTTGTTCTTTAAGAATATTCAATAGGAAATTCCTATGGCTAGACACTAGGCTACTAAAGAGAAAGACTAGACCTCAACCAAAAGTGAGGTCAACATTATCTTAAACTCTTTCCCATGTAATCCTTCAAGTTCCTTTAAATCACTTACTCTCCTTACAATTCACTCCAAACTTACTTGGAATCTGTAGTGAAGATGATATCTCTCACTTCTCCACTTCTCCTCCAAATCCAAAGCAAGCCTCCAAAACTTTGTACTCTCTAGGAAGAATCCACTTCTCTACAAAAAAATTTCTTATTCCTCCTCCAAAAGTTCTCCTTTGAATCTCCAGAAGTCTCTTTAAATAGAGCCCTAAAAACCTCCTAGAGTTTCTTTAAGCACCTCTTCAAAATTTGTCCAAATTTAATGAATCTTCTAGATAACCGTCTCTGGCGCCTAGGTGTCAGATCAACGTTGGACTTTTTGCTTCATTTTACTCCAATTTGCTCCATTTTTATTCCATTTACTCTATTTACTCTATTTAGTGTACCTACAACCAAAAACATCAAAAATACCATTCATTAAAGTGAAATATCATTAAAAATAGGAGTTAAATGTACAAATAAAAGAAATATATTTTAGGCATGTCAAAATTTTCAAACTTGATTGTTACTTGTCCTCATGTAACTTATTTCTTATGAAAAATATGTTAACATGTTTTAATATGTGCTAGTGGATTTCCTTAAAGACATTTATAGTTATGTACTGTAAATGTGATAGTCATCATTAGGAAGATCTTAATAATTCAGGTTAGAGATAAGACATAAGAATATTTTCTAATCAAGTCAAGGAATTTTAATTCTTCTATTCATTTCAAAAATTAATTGTAGTTTGAAAATCATAGGAGTCTCAGAAGAATAACATATACAATCTGAGAGAACTCTACTAGTAAAGATAAACTAATACTGCAGAAAATAAATGCTAAAAAATGTACTTAAGTTTCTTTATTTAAAATGATTCAAGTTAAACCAATTTTAATTAGACAACCCCTCAAGCTTCTCCTCACTTTCACATATACTTTACTTTTCTTTCTTTCTTTTTTTCTATTTCTTTTTCTTTTTTTTTTTTACTTTCAGGATCATTTTCAATCCTTTATTTTATTTTTCTTAGTCAAGATTATTAAATCTGGACCAGTCTTTAATGATTTGGAACTTCACTATCCTCCTCTTAAAGTTAAAAACTCATCAAATTTCCTTACATTGATAATTTGCATTAGTTTTCAAAAATAATTTTTTATGGAGTCTCAAATCTTTATAGTATAGATCTAAGATCCTTAATATTTCAAAAGATAATTTATTTTTTACTTTAAGTATTAAAATTATATTCCTTTGCTCTTTTTCTTAATAACATAATTCTTAGAACTAACCTTTATCACCAAAAATTTACTTAAGTCTTACCACAACATCTATACAATAAAAAAATATAGTTCTCTGAAATAACACCACATACCTCATATTACTTTAAAAGGATATTTTCTTTGAATATAGTTTCATAAGAATAAATAAAATTATGTTTTTTAAAAGTTTTTTCTCCCTCCTAAAAACTTAAATTTTTCTTAATAGATTAAACATTTTATAGTTGAAAAAGATAGAAGCAGAAAGAAAATTTTAAAAATGATATTTTATAAAAAGGGGTTTAATATGAAAATATGCAAGTATAGGAAGTAGGTATACAATAGCAGTAGAGCCTAATTAACATGTATAAGGAAAAAAAGAAATTGTTAAGTACAGGAGTTTTTCTAAACATTACATGTAAAACAAGAGCAGTATAATAAAATAATCAGTAGTGAAATAACATATACAACACGTAGTATAAGCAACAAATAGTAATAAATCCAAATTACAACAAGTTCACAACAATATTTTTGCGTTAAAGAGTTCAAGACATTTAACAATATAAATAAATACAACCAAAACAAACAACAAATAACATAAAGATACTAATCCTCTTCATCATCTTCTTTTGTCTACTCATCAGTCTCCTCCTCCTCTTTGATATAGTCCTCTAGATGATAGTCTAGAAACAGAGGACTGAGTAGAAACTGAACATTATGATTTCCTTGCAGAAAACTCACTAGAGATGTATTGAAACTCACATCATAGTCATGATATTCTTATAATCAATATCATTCACTTTGCCCTAAAGTTATGTTATGTCACGTGTCAAGCTAGATAATCACTGCGAAGATCTTCTAGAGTGGCATAAGATTGAGCAGCAGTATGAGAAGTAGATAGACTTGAGGTAGAGGTTGAAGGAATATCTGAACCTTCTCCCTTAGACCTCATTCCAACATGCAAGTCATATACCTGAATGTTGGTTCTTCTAATTGGTTTAAGAGATTGCATCTGTTCTTCCAAAATCTCATATCTTTATCCTGATTGCTTACATAAAGTAAAAAATCAGGGTAAGAAAACCTAATCTTCAAGTAGACTCACCTCTAGAAGAAATATTCTGATAAATTATAAATCCAATATTTACATGTTTCATCTTTTGAATGTGGAAATTCAAAGATGCTCTGTCCTTGGTCACCTCACTAAGATGATTAGAAGAAAGAACTCCTGTGATCCCCTACTTAATGCTTATGCACAGTATAGTAATAGTTCTGATGGTATTTTTCACTTATATTTCCTTATTTTGGAACAAAACCAAATACTTAATCCTGAAGAAAAATAAGAATTTAACTTTTTAATTTATATACATTTATATTAGGATACTGCGCAAGTATACTTATCATTATCAAGTAATATAGGACTTTTTGATTAAGAACTGAATATCGAACTCACGTGAAAGATTATGCAATATACACTTTTTAAGAAGTTTTTCTAGTTTTAAAAAGATAATTACTTAAACTAAAAACGATTTTTGCAGGAATTTAAAATTTAAATATTTTTGGTATTTTTAATATTTTAACGAAACAGTAACAACTTAAAAAAATAACTAAAATTTTTGTAGAAGAAAAATACTTAATATGAAATTACCTTTCTTCTTATCATGAATCAGTAATAAGTATAGGAATTCTGTTGTGGAAGCATGCAAATTGTGTGGTGTCAAATAGGAGTAATAGTATTCTTTACCCTTACTAAAGATGTGATAAAGAACATTGGCTAATATAAAGTTTGAATAGTTCTGAAGACAAGCTAGGCAGGGAAGATACTAGCTCTCACTCTAGAGTTCCCTCGATTCCCTCCACCTAGGGGCTAACATTCTCATATCAGAACCTAAAATAATAAACCAAGTTGGGGGCTTTAACCTGACACTTTAAAGTCCTCTACCTCTACACCCATCAATGAATATTTTCTTATTTATTTGCACTCAATCATATGAACTACATTCTCATTCATACAACCTCATTTGATTCTTTCCAATTGTTGACTGAGATAATACCAGCCCGGTTCTTACATGTTCTCACAACAAATTTTAACATCTAGATTGGTCAAATCAAGAAGTAAATGAAGTGCATGGATTTAAATCATCACAATTTCTTTCATCATTAAAGATCAATACACTCCACAATCCAAAACTTAATTACTTAACATTTTAAGAAGAAAGATAAAGAAAACTACTCAAAATCCATGGAGAAAACAAAAACACATTTTAGTTTAAAAGAAGAAATCATTGTCAAACCAATAATAAGTCTCGATTAAAACTAAAAGTAGTCTAAAACAAAAGATAAAAACTTATCTCAAATCCTCCACCAAACTCTTAAAATTCTTTTGAATCTCTTCTCTTTTACAATCACTTAAAACAAAATAATAAAAAGGATAAAGTAAATAAAAAGTGGCTCCTGAAATCTCTCCGAACTAACTCCCCAGAGAAGAACTTTCAAAACTTGCCAATATTTTCAGGACTTTTCTAAGTCCTCTCTTCTTTCTTTTATAGTTTTCCAAGACGTGCCTTGGGATCTCTTCAAAATGTGTCTTAATTCGATGTATTTGCCCAAGAGACACATCCTTTCTTGATAATTTTCATCCATGGTGGTTACAACCACCTATTAAGCCAATGGGTGCCTCAAAAATCTTTTCAAAATTCATGAAAACCAATTTTACTCGTCTAGTAATTGCCACTGGCGCTTAAGCGCGGGGTCTCGGTGCTTATGCGCTGCCTTCTCTATTTAACTAGCGCTTAAGCGTCGGATCTGGCACTTAGGCGCCAAAACTCTTTTGCACCATTTTTCAACTTTTTGCTCCAAATTTGATCATTTTTCACTCCTTTAAGAATTTTTTTCCATTTTTACTTGTATCTACTAGAAAAACACAAAAATACCTTCCATTAAAGTGTAATATCTCAAAAATAGGTATAAAAATGTGTCTAAAAACACTATACATTTTAGGTGTATCAAAATCTCCCAAACTTAAAATGTTATTTGTCCTCTAGTGACACTTCAATTTTTAAAAACTAAATATGTATGATATGTATACGAGTTTCTTTAGGAGTTACTAAAATTTAGACTTAGAAATATAGTAGTCCAATTTAGAAAAAATAATTAGTAAATGAAACCAACTTAAAGTTTAAAATTTTATGAAAATATGAGTTCCTATCTAATTAAAAAATATTGTAAGTTCTCTAAATTTAGATTTTAGTTCTTTTATTTTCTCTACTTAAAAATTTTTATTAAAAAGAATTTTACTTACTATGTTATATTTATAAGCTTAAGATTTTATGAAGTCTTATACTTTAAAAAGATCAAATGTAGAACAAATTTTTTATTAGACACTAATCCTCAAGCTTTTCCTCCCTTACATTTATTTTTCTTTTCTTTTACTTTTCTTTTCTTTTTCTTTTTCTTTTTTTCTTCTTCTTTTTTTTTCAGGCAAGGATTACTATATCTAGATAGACCTTTAAAGATTTTGAATTCGACTTCTCCTTTCCAAAAGTAAAGTCTTGATAGAAAACTTTTGCTTATAAATATAATAATAGTTTGAAAATCATTTTAATAAAAAAAATTTAAGTATTAAAAATAAAACTCTAAATTATTTAAATTTTTCAAAAATACAATTTCCCTTACTAAAGGTAGTCACTTATATTAATCATTTTCAATACTAAAAATTTTTTACTTAAAGCTTTTCTTTTTTACTTAAAATTTTAACTAAATTTTCTTACTCAATTCTAAAATCAAATATTACTTCCCTAATATACTTTATATACATAATCAATTTTTCTTTTAAAATTCAAATTCATTTGTAGTTCATTTGAGAACAGATAAAATTCAAGTTTTGAAAATGTTTTTCATCCATCCCCCAAACTTAATTTTTTTTTTAACAAATTAAACAATGCATAAGATAATTATATAGGCAGGAATGAAAATTGAAATAACATGCTAACATAAATTTTTACATCCTAATTATATAAGTATAAAACTAAAAACTGGAGTAAAATTAATTTTGATCAAATTTTCTAACATTTTATTTTATTTTAACATGTAGAGATTCAATAGACTTCTAAACAGTGGGTATAAAAGCAAACAACTCACTAACAAGATAAAATAAAACTACAGGATAGTAGTTTCTGAATTTTAAAATTAAGATCTAAGCTAGCAAGATTGTTAGCTTTTACAAAAAATGACATGGAATTAAGTTAAGTTCTAAACTAACAAATCCACAGTACTAAAAACAAAAACAGTTACTACCCTAAAATTTTAAAAATAAAATACTATCTAACACAACAATCACAGCAACAATAGAACATAAAAATTCAAAACAAAATATAAAACATAGTCCACAACATCACATAATTGCATCTGTAATAGTATTATATCACAGAGTCCATAACAAAACACAAACATAACAATACATCAAACAAAATCAAGTCCAACGCATCATCTCTCATCTCTACTCCTCTCCACTCACATAATCGTCACTATACCATTTTTCTTTAGGCTCATAGTCAGGATAATGAGGATATTGAGGAAATACTACCCTTGGGTCACCTCTAATCACGCCCTCCAGAGCTGGGTATAATTTCTCCTCAAAGTCACTCTTTCTCATATTATACCTATTTATATGCTCAACAAATTGTTCTAGATTTTGAACTTTATCAGCGGTAAAGTGGATATGAGTCATCAACTTCTATAATAACTGCTCCTGAGTCTCAATTGACTCACCTCAAGATGTAGAAGCACGCGAAGTAGATGGTCTTGATGAAGATGCAGCAGACGTCTCTAATCCATAGCTTTTGGAAAATCCTCCTCTCTAGCCAAAAATCTAATGCTCCAAATAATTCTTCACATTCACTTTCATAATGGGCTTCAGAGGCAACAGAACTTCCTCCCAACTACCATACTTTACTATAGCCTGCTCGAATAAAGAAAATATCAAGCAAGCAAATCTCATACTTACAATAGCAGCAGCAGCAGCTGAACTGATGATAGTGTGATAGATCAAAGCCTCTATGTTGATGGGCTTTCCTTCGTAAATACAATAATTCAATGTTGCTCTCTCTCTTGTCGCTTCACTGAGATGATTTATAGGAAGCAGACGAGCATATATAAAATAGTGTCAAGCCTTTGATGGTGCACACAACTTTGACGTTACAAAATTTACTCTCCTCTCATTTGTAATATTCTAAAGTCCTCTTTCAACAGTCAAATAAGATATGATCTCATCCAATTCCACTATCGTAGGACTATAATTTGCATAAAAACACAAAGTCTCCAGTGGTAAATGGTAAAACAAGTTGATTACCTCTAGAGTAAAAGGTACCAACTTCCCTCGAACCATAACTCGATCATCCTCAGCCTCTGGGAGATTTCATAAAACTCCCTTACAACAGAAATTACAGCGACAGCAGAGAAACAACTGAACTGTTCCCACTATCGGCAAACAATCAGGTCTTCCACTTCTCCATCTGGACTCTTAAAACATTGCTCCTGAATCAATTTTTGTGACTATAAAGCATCACTATATCGATCTGGAGCTTCTGAACTGACAAATTTGCTTGAATCAAATGGGTTCTTTCCTTTGCTCCTTTTCATTCTTGGTGTCATTCTACAAATTTGATAAATTCCAAAAATAACTTTAAAAATCAAGTTTAAATCACTAAACTAAACTTCCAAAAGCACTAACTAAACTTCTTAAGCAATTTTCATAAATTTTTCTTCACTTTTCACCATGAATAGTAAATTTTTTAAGACTTCCAAATGTGCTTAAAATATATGGTGAAAATCCAAAATTGTTTCAAAGAAGTAAATCTCTTACCTCAAGGAACTTGGATCTAGCAAATCTCACTTGATTCCATAAGGAAATCTCCAAATTTCACTTGCCCTAGCCCTCAAAATTGCAATCTTAACTTGGCAAAGACGATAGAAGGCGGTAAAAACAGCATTTTCGGACCAAAAATTCATTTTTAACCGTTCGCGAACCGGTTTTCATGAACTGGCGCTTAACCGCGGGTAAGTGGCGCTTAGGCACCTGCCTCTCGGGTTGGCTTGCGCTTAAGCGCAAGATGTTGCGCTTAGGCACCAGGCACAATTTTTGAAATTTTTTATTTTACGAAAAATGCACCATTAGCCTAAGTAAACCACCCTTAAATGGTCTCATAACACTTAAATGACTATTTTTACTTCCTATAACTCCCTTCTCTCTCAAAATTCTCCATAATAATTAATTCAATTCAAGGCTAAAAATAACACAAATTTTCACAAAAAATAAACTTATATTAATTTACAAACAAGTACGAACACATTTAACATTTAGTTCTCTCTCCAAATATTCTTGGATGAGAAAAGTTTCCTAAGTACAAAACACTTGATACACATTTACAATTTAACACATAAGTGACACAAACGCTAAACACAAGATATAAACACTAACAAACTTAAAATCATGACTCCAAACACACAATTCCTAAAACTTAACTTAATGCCACTCTTCATTAGAAGGAACGAATTCTTGTCTCTCAGTAGTCTCTACAGGAATATAGAGTTGATAAAACAGACGGTGGTGACAAGCTCTAATACGATCATCTTCGATCCACTTTTGCTTAAGGAACATCGCCGTATCTGCTTCCTCTACATAACTGGTATGGTTGAATTGCATCTTAAGTTGCCACCCAATATGTTCCAAATGAGCATGCAATTTAAGCACCTTAGTCTCTAATACATATATAATATTCTCCATCTGGTTGATCTTCTCTGAAATCCCTTCAATACATCTCCTGTGCACTTTGACTAATGAACTTCTTCCTCATGGATTCTTCTTTCTTCTTCAAATTCATCTCCCATGAAGACATTTTCTCTAAATCTTTGTCTTTCTCAGACTTTTAGGGCTAAAAATAATTCAGGGTGAAATTTCTTCACACACCCCATCTATTTATAGGTCTAATTCCCCCTCATAACTTCTAGGCACGACTAGAAACTGCCAAGTCACGTTTATTCCAACTAAATTGCAGTTACACCTTCTAGAAATTGAAATTTACACATGTGATTAAATTGTCACGCTTAAGCGCCAGTGCACATTTTTGCACCAATTAACTTAACATCCAAATTCTCATTCTAACATGTTTAAGTCACTAAATAAAGTCTAAAAATCATTACTAACACATAATAGACTAAAAAATACTACCCTAAATTTCTTAATCAGACTAAAAAAACAATCAAAGAAAAAATGCACTGATAACTAGGCGTTGCCTCCCACAAAGCGTTTGGTCTTACGTCGTCAGCCGGATGTAACCAGTGTTCATTATGGTTGACCCAACATGATTCCATCATTATATTTATGTTGATCCCCTATATAACAAGGTTTCAGTCTATGTCCATTCAATTTAAAAATTTTCTCAGAATTAGGATCTTTAGTATCCACAACTCCATAAGGATAAACTTTTATCACAACAAATGGGTCCATCCACCTGGACTTAAGTTTGCCTGGAAATAATCTTAACCTTGCATTATATAGCAAAACTTGTTGCCCTGGATGAAAATTTTTAGTAAGTATCTTTTGATCATGCCACATTTTCATCTTTTCTTTATAAATCTTAGCACTCTCATAAGATTCATTCCTTATCTCTTCAAGCTCATTTAATCGTAACAATCTTTTCTCACCAGCATCTTTTAAATAATAATTGAACTCTTTAATATCCTAATATACTTTATGCTCAAGTTTAACTGGTAAGTGACAAGCTTTCCCAAATATTAGCCTTTATGGGGACATTCCTATAGGAGTTCTACATGCAATCCTATAAGCCCACAAAGGATAGTCAAGTTTGACTGACCAATCCATTTTTGTTGGATTCATAGGTTTTTTCATAATTCTTAGCTTCAGAAATAAATTTCCTTCCCAAAAATAAGTCTTAGCTTCAGAAATAAATTTCCTCATTTGTTAGTATGTTATCCCATAGGGTTTAAGATCACTAACAATATAGTTCACATTGTCGGCATATTATGGAACACGCCACTCTTTTACAGTGAACAATTTTTCATCTGAAAAATATTCATTAATTTCTTTTTTTAAAATAGAGTGGTTTTTCTAATTCAAACCTGGACAAATGATCAGTAATTTGATTTTCAGTTCCCTTCTGATCTACTATTTCAAAATCAAATTCTTGTAAAAGAAGAATCCATCTTATAAGTCTC
>NEWO01001984.1:37278-51029 GCA_003013225.1 Phalaenopsis aphrodite
TAAAATGAAATTTGCTCAGATATCTTATAACATTCATTCTATAGCATTCATCATCTTTGCCTTTTGCAGGGTATTTTATATTTTAAAATGTTAAAAGTAACAGTTTGATCATTGACATGCATTATTAATTCCTCTTTCTGTACATCTATCATTGTTCTTCCTGTGGCTAGAAAAGGTCCCCCCAAAATGATAGGTATCTCTTTATCTTTCTCCATATCTAGCAAAATGAAATCAACAAGAAAGATAAATTAATTCACTTTCACTAGGGCATCTTCTATAACTCTTTTAGGATAGGTTATTGAACGATCTGCTAACTGTAGAGTTACAGTAATATGGGTTATTTCTCCTAATCCCAATCTTTTAAATATTTATAATGGCATAAGGTTAATTCTTGTACCTAAATCACATAAAGCTTTCTCATAAAATATGTCTCCTATTGCACATGGAATTGTAAAGCCACCAGGATCTTTAAGCTTTTTAGAAAGTTTCTTCTGAATTATAGCACTGCACTCATCACTAAGTACAACAGCCTCATTATCTTCAAACTTTATTTTTCTATTGAGAATATCTTTTATAAACTATACATACCTTGGTATTTGTTCTAAAGCTTCAGCAAATTGAATATTAATTGTAAGCATCTTAAATATTTCCAGAAATTTTGAAAATTGCTTATCCAACTTCTATTGTCAAAGTCTTTGAGGAAATGGAGGTGGTGGTTTTTCTAAATCAATTTTCTATGGATAAATAGGTCTTTTCAAATCTTTCGGAGCGTCCTCTTTTGATTCTTCAATTTCTTCTCTCTCTACTTCAATCTCTTTTTGAACCCTACCTTCCAACTCTCTTCTGCTTTTAAGTTGTACAGCTTTAACTTGCTCTTTATTCTAATCTTTTGGATTTGATTCAGTATTTCTAGGAAGTGTTCCTTGGGATCTATTACTTAATGAACTTGCAATTTTCCCAAGTTGATTCTCAATATTTCTAATTATATCTCCTTGAATTTGTAACTGATTACCCATTTGTAACACCACTTCTTCTATAGACAACTTCTTATCCTTGAACTGTGTATTACTGTTGAAACCTGGAGGATAAGTAGATCTATAATTATTATTCCCTTGGTTGTTCTAGTTTCCCAATGGGTTTTCTTTGTTGTTCCCCCATTGCTGATTATTACCACCTGAATTGTTATTTCAGTTAAAGTTGGGATGGTTCTTCCAACCTCGCTTATAATAATTGCAATATGTGTTATTTTGCTTATTATTTATGGCATTCAAAATTTCTAATGATGTTTGAGAATCTATCATTTGGCCTAATGAATTCTCTTCAATCATGGAAATTGGTTGAGAAAAATTCATTCTAAATTGGTCTAACTTCCTTGAAATGTTAGCAACTTGATTTGCTAACATAGTAAATGCATCAGTTTCATGAATATTTGCTATTTCTTTAGATTCACCCTCTCAGAAGACCATTGAAAATTATTAGTAGTCATCTCTTCAATTAAAGCATAGGCGTCATGAAATGGTTTTGACATCAATGAACCACCAGCAACGACATTGATAATAAATCTAAGAGAACCAATTAATCCACTATAAAAGGTTTGAATTATTAACCAATCTGGTATTGCATGGTGTGGACACTTTCTTAAGACTTCTTTAAATTCTCATGCTTCATAACTAAATTCCCCTTCAAACTGATTAAAAGATGTAATATCAATTCTAAGCTTCACAGTTTTTTATGGTGGAAAATATTTAGCAAGGAATTTTTGTGCTAAATCACCTTAAGTTCTGATAGATCCAAGTGCTAACAAATTCAACCACATCTTAGCTTTATCCCTCAAAGAGAAAGGAAATAATCTAAGTCTTATGAAATCATCTGAAACATCATCGTATTTAAATGTAGCACAAAATTCTAGAAAATTGATAAGATGTACATTTGGATCTTCAGCTGGTGATCCTCTAAACAGATTATTTGATATCATTTGGATAATGGCAGGTTTAAGCTCAAATGAATTAGCCACTACATTAGGTTTTTGAATACTACAATGAAGTTCATCTACAGTAGGATTAACATAATCTCTTCAAGGTCTAAACTCTTGATGAATTTCATCATTTGGATTATTTTGGTTTGTCATTTCTGTAATTTTTTTGGATTTTTCAAGATTTTTAATTTTTTTGGTTTTTCTGATTTTTCTAAAAGTTCTTTCTCATTCAGAATCGTAGGGCACTAGTCCTTCAGAACCTGAACTACGCATACACTAACATAAAATAAAATAAAATAAAATATACAAATTAAGATACAATATTTAAATTTTAAATAAGACTTTCTAAAAATAGAAATTTACTTAGTTTTTTTCCCCGGCAATGGCGCCATAAACTTCATCCCCTACTTAATGCTTATGCATAGAATATCAAAAGTTTTGATGCTATTTTTCACTGCTATTTAGTTATTTCACAACAAAACCAAAAACTTGATCCTGAAGAAAAATAAGAATTTAACTTTTTAATTTTATATTGGGATACTACGCAAGTATACGTATCGTTATCAAGTAATATAGGACTTTTTTATTAAAACCTGAATATCGAACCTACAGAGAAGATTATGCAATATGTACTTTTTAGAAAGTTTTTCTATTTTTAAAAAGATAATTACTTAAACTAAAAATGATTATTGCAGGAATTTAAAATTTAAATATTTTTAGTATTTTTGATATTTTAACGAAATAGTAACAACTTAAAAAGATAACTAAAGTTTTTGTAGAAGAAAAGTACTTAATATGAAAATATATTTCTTCTTATCATGAATCAATAATAAGTATAGGAATTATGTTGTGGAAGTATGCAAATTCTGTTATTTAAAATAGGAGCAATAATATTATTTACCCTTACTAGAGATGCTATAAATAACATTGGCTAATTTAAAGTTTGAATAGTTCTGAAGACCAGCTAGGCAGAGAAGATACTAGCTCTCACTCTAGAGTTCTCTCGATTCCCTCCACCGAGGGGCTAACATTCTCATATTAGAACCTAAAAAAATAAACCAAGTTTGGGGCTTTAACCTGTCACTTTAAAGTCCTCTAACTCTACACCCATTAATGAATATTTCCCTATTTATTTGCACTCAATCATATGAACTATATTCTCATTCATACAATCTCATGTGATTCTTTCCAATTGTTGACTGAGACAATATCAGCCCTGTTCTTACATGTTCTCACAACAAATTTTAACATCTGGATTGGCCAAATCAAGAACTAAATGAAGTACATGAATTTAAATCATCACAACTTCTTCCATCATTGAAGATCAATACTCTCCACAAATTCCATCAAAAACTTAATTAATTATCATTTTAAGAAAAAAGAAAAGGAAAACTACTCATAATCCATGGAGAAAACAAAACCACACTTTACTTTAAAAGAAGAAATCATTGTCAAAACAACAAGTCTCGATTAAAACCAAAAGTAGTCTAAAACAAAAAGATAAAAACTTATCTCAATTCATCCACCAAACTCTTGAAGTTCCTTTAAATCTCTTCTTTACAATTACTCAAAACAAAATAATAAAAAGGATAAAGTAAATAAAAAGTGGTTCCTGAAAATCTCTCCAAACTAACTCCCTACAGAAGAACTTTCAAAACTTGCCAATATTTTCAGGACTCTTTTCTAAGTCCTCTCTTCTTTCTTTTATAGTTTTCCAAGAGGTGCCTTGGGATCTCTTCAAAATGTGTCTTGATTCGATGTATTTGCCCAAGAGATGCATTCTTTCATGATAATTTTTGTCCATGGTGGTTACAACCACCTATTAAGCCAATGGGTGCCTCAAAAACCTCTTCTAATTTCGTGAAAATCGATTTTACACATCTAGTAACTACCACTGGTGCTTAAGCGTGAGGTCTCAGTGCTTACGCGCGGCTTTCTCTGTTTAACCGGCGCTTAATCGCTGACTCTGGCGGTTAGGTGCCAAAACTCTTTTGCGTAATTTTTCACCTTTTTGCTCCATATTTGATTCTTTTTCACTCCTTTAAGTATTTTTTCTATTTTTACTTGTATCTGCAAGAAAAACACAAAAATACCTTCCATTAAAGCACAATATCTCAAAAATAGGTATAAAAATGTATCTAAAAATACTATATATTTTATGTGTATCATCTTGCAGACATAAAACAATGTTAGGCCTTGGAGGGTGCATTTAACATTCAATTAGATAAGTTTACCATATGATTGTTCTTAATTTTCCAAAATCCTCTTCCATCAGTCAGAAATGTTATCACCTCGTCCAATTGTGATTTAGTAGACTCAAGTGAAGAATACTCACAGTTCATAACATTTGGTAACTTGAATAAAGCATTGATGCGCTCAAGAGTAACTTCCACTCTTCTTCCTCGAACATAAACTTGATCATTAGAAGCTTCAGGGAAATTAGCATAAAATTCTCAAACAATAGAAATTACTGCTATTGTGGTGAAGTAACAAAAAATTTACCAGTGTCGGGCTACAATTAAGCTTTCAACCACTCCCCCAGGATTGAGAAAGCTCTCTCCTAAATTAACATTTTATTCATGAGGAAATCATTTTACTTAATTTGAGCCTTCATATTGAAAAATTTCCCCAAATCAAACTCAAATCTTCCTTTTCCTTGCTTAGTTTTAGGAGCTATATTCTATAAAAATTCCAAAAAATCCACATAAATTCCAAATAATATTCTTATACTCCCAACACATTTATTTAAATTAAGAAACTTTCTACCATGGATTCATCACTCATTTCTTTCAAAAAATTCAAAATTTTGGCACATGAGCAATGTGAGAAAAATCCATGGTGATAATTAAAATTTTTTGCATTGAAGTGAAGATCTTACTTTGAGGAGAACAAACCTGAACTTTTTAAGTCTAGAATTTTCCCCCCAAAACTAAGATTTGAGAAGCCCTAGGAAGCCTGCACACTGTTTTCACGAAAAATAGGAAGAAGAAGGTGATGGTTTGGGTAAAATCGGGTTTTAACCTAAATTTTTGGTTTAGCTGAATCGGTGCTTAGATGCCAATTATAGTACCTAAGAGCCAAGCTCTCTGGTTTCTAGTGCCTAGGCGCCAGATTTCAGCGTCTAGGAGTTAGTGCCCAGATTTGATTTTTTTTAATCAATTTTCATAATGAGCATTGCACACCAAGGAACTACAAAACCTAATAAGCCAAATTCAACATATTTAAACAACGTCTAACACCTAATTTCCACAAAACACAAACAATCACTTATATTTAAATATAAACTCAATCCTCGTACAAACACTAGTATACGTCACTCACAACCTTTAAACACAAATTCTAAAATCACTTGTAGACTCTTAAGAATTCAAGCACTCTAAATAATAGAAAGCCTACAAGCACACCACAGAGCTAATGCTCAACATAACCAAACATTTTCAAACACACATCACAACAACAAGCACGCATAGAAGCTACTACAAAAAATCCACTGCAAATTTTCATCAACCTCACTATTCACTTCTCTAATATCTCCAAGTGATTGATGCACATACAAGTTGTAGAAGGGATAGTTCGGGAATTCCTTGAAATCTTTGTTGATCTAGCAATTC
Source organism: Phalaenopsis aphrodite (assembly GCA_003013225.1). Classification (NCBI taxonomy): domain Eukaryota; kingdom Viridiplantae; phylum Streptophyta; class Magnoliopsida; order Asparagales; family Orchidaceae; genus Phalaenopsis; species Phalaenopsis aphrodite. The sequence goes on from NEWO01001984.1 coordinate 42,865, forward strand.
TTCTTGTACATCTGAACTTGTGTATCGTGGACTACGCCAGCATGATCCCACTGTTGTTTCATTTTCCAATCCAGATGATCTAATTGATCAGTGATGTTACTGATCCTGTTATGAATCATTGATATCTCCTCCTTTATATTCCCCACTACCTCCAAGATACTAACTAAACAATTTGCATGTTGAGATGCTAATGATGTGGAAGGGCGTGAAGACTGGTAAAAACTTCTCCATGCACTGCATAAGGATTGATGTTGTCACACCTCAAAATAGACTGTTCCATAGGCTTCCAAGGAAGAGGTATTATATCCCAACTTTCATAAGGGATCTGGAATTGACTATTAAGTGAGAAAATAACTTCTGGGTGTCCAAGCCCATTCATAGATCCATTTAGTGTAACTCCAAGGATGGATCTATAAATAAGTGCCCCCACATTAATAGGTCTTCCCATCTGAATATAGTAATTGAGGATTGCACTTTCCTTAGTTACTTCTTTAATGTTGGTGGTAGGAAGCAATTTTGCAGAAATGAAAAAGTACCAAGGAATAGATGATTAATTTAATCTTACAGTAGGGAAACTAACCTTGGAATCATTTCTAAATTTTCAATATTCATCAATATTCATTAGAAAACTGAAGATCTCGCTCAAATTATCACTAGTCTGAGTAAAGTTAGCAAATTTGCAACTTGGCATGCCATCAATTAAGAACAACTCATTGATTCTTGGAGTGAAAGGTACTAACTTACGTTGAACATAAACCAATCCATGATTTAATCCATAAATATTTGCATAGAATTTTCTTACAATAGAGATCACAACAGCAACAGTGGTGTAGCAAAACACTTCCCAATGCCTCTGCTCAATAATTGCCTCGATATGCCTTCATGGCATGATGAATTCTCTATCTTTTATCAATTTCTTCTTCACCAAAGTCCTAGCATGAATTCTCTGCACTTCTTTGCTTATGAACTTCTTACGATCAAGGACTCCAAGAGTTGAACTTGTCAAAGCATTGTAAACCATGATTCTTGAAATCCAGTGAGATCTCAAGACTTCTATCACTCCCAAACCTTCTAAAATGGTGAAGAACAAAATGAATTGAAGGTTTTTGGGGTTTATAATGGTTAAAATCGTCTAAAAAACTTAAAAAATACTTAATTTCATGATTCAATAATTATGGTGCCTAGGCGCGAGGTTCTCTGTTTTATGGTTCCAATGCACCAGATTTTGGTTTCTAGGCACCAGTGCACAATAAAACACTGGTTTGCCATAGGTCCAAATACACGTCTTAACCTCCCCTAGGTCATGAATTATATCATTTCAAGTAGTAACAACACATGTGTGACTCTTAAACTCAATCAAATAAATACACACAAACAAATCTAAACCAACTAAACTCAATTCATTCTAATAACTATGTGTTGCCTCTTATAAAGCGCTTGATTTAACATTGTCAGCTCATCATTCATATCTTACTCTGGTTGACCCAACATTAGGATTTCATTAGATATTGACCTATTTCCATCAAAAAAAGGTTTCAACCTATGTCCATTCACTTTGAAAATTTTATAATTTTTCAGTTCCTTGATATCCACAGCACTGTAAGGATAAAATTTTATAAAAATGAATGACCCCATCCACCTAGACTTCGGTTTCCCAGGAAATAATTTCAATCTTGAATTGTATAGTAAGACTTCTTATCCAAGTTATAAAATATTTATTAAAATCTTTTGATCATGTCATAATTCTAACTTTTATTTATAAATATTTGCATTCTCATAAGATTCATTTTTTATTTCCTCATACTCATTCAATTGCAATAGTTGTCTCTCACCAGCATCTTTCAAGTAATAATTAAATTATTTGATAGCCCAATAAGCTTTATGCTCCAATTCTACTGGTAAGTGACAAGTCTTCCCAAGTATGAGTTTATATTGGGTCATTATTATAGGAGTTTTATATGCCGTCCTATAAGCCTATAATGTTCCATTCAGTCTATCATACAATTCCATCCTATTACCATATTTTTATAATTTTCTCCAAAACTCTTTTAATTTATCGGTTGGATAATTATGTTAGATCGTTGGTCTGAGGATGATAAGTAATTGCAATTTTATGTCTAATACCATATTTTTAAACTAATGTTCCAATCTTCTTATTCTTAAAATGACTCCCCTATTTGTAATTATTACTCTCAGCATCCCAAATTTACTAAAAATATTTCTCTTTAAAAGTTTTATAACACTTCGAGCATCACAACAAGGTAAAGCTACAACTTCAATCTACCTTGAAAAATAGTCCACAACAACTAATATGTATATATTTCCAAAAAATGGTATAAATGGTCTCATAAATTCTAAATCCCAAACATAAAAAAGTTCAACCTCTAAAGTAACATTGAGAAGCATTTCATTTTTTCAAGAAATATTGCCTTCCCAGTGATATCGATCACATGTTTTCACATAAGTATTAACATCTCTAAATATCATAGGCCAATAAAATTCAGATTGTAAAAGATTATGTGCAGTTTTATCAATCCCAAAGTGTCCCACTAAATTAGAATCATGACATTTTTGAATAATTTGTCGAGTTTCTTCCATATGTATAATCTTCTAATTATTTAATTTTTACTTTGTTTATATAGATATTGGTCATCCCAGAAGTAAGATCTTCAATCATGCTTAAATTTCCTTTGTTGTGGACATGTAAAACCATAGGGTAAAAAGTGACTATGTAGTTAACTATGTCTGCATACCTCTGAACACATCCTTCAGTTATAGTATATAATTTTTCATTAGGAAAATATTCATTAATTTCATTTTCAATGTAATCCAAATTTTCATGTTCAAGCCTAGATAGATGATCGGTAATCTGATTATCAGTTCCCTTCCTATCTACTACCTCAAAATCAAATTATTTCATCAAAAAGACCCATCCGATTAACTTTGGTTTTGCATCCTTCATCAACATCAGATATTAATAGCAGAGTGATCTGTATGCACTATACATTTAGTTCTAATAAGATAAGGCCTAAATTTATCAAAAGCATATACTGTCAATGATAACTCATTTTTTGTAGTATTATAATTAATTGGAGGTTCATTAAGAGTTTTACTAGTATAATATATTACTTTGGAAATTTTATCATATTTTTTCCCCAAAATAGCCCCAATAGCATAATCACTCGCATCACACATCAACTCAAATTGTTTCTTCCAATCAGGTGAAACAATAATAAGAGCAGTGAATAATTTTTCTTTTAATAGCTCAAAGGCATTTATATACTCCTGATTAAAATCAAATCAAACATCTTTTTTCTAAAAGTTGGCATAGAGGCTTAGTAATTTTTTAAAAATCTTTGATTTATCGCCTGTAGAAACCAGCATGTCATAAGAAACTCTTAGCTCCTTTCACTGTACTTGGAGGAGGTAGTTTAACAATAACTTGAATCTTTGTTGGATCTACTTTCATACCATTTTCAAAAATTTTATGTCCAAGTACAATTCCTCCTGCAACCATAAATTGGTATTTCTCCCACTTAAGAACTAAATTTGTCTCTTCGCAATGTTTTAGTACATTTTCTAATTGACTTAAACATGATTCAAAAGAAGTACAAAACACTAAAAAGGCATCCATAAAAACTTCTATTCCTTTCGCAATTAAATCACATAAAATGGACATCATACATCTTTGAAAAGCTGCAGATGCATAGCATAATCCAAAGGTTATCTATCTAAAAGAAAAATTCTTGTAAGACTCATAAATGTGGTCTTTTCTTGATCCTTGAGAGCTATAAAAATTTGGTGATAACCAGTATATCCATCCAAAAAAAAGAAATATATGTGCATCGATAGTCTGTCTAACATTTGATTCAGAAAAGGTAAATGAAAGTGATCCTTCCTTGTGGCGACATTTAATTTTCTATAATTAATGCAGATTCACCACTCAATGACTTGTCAAGTAGAATTAATTCATTATTTTCATCAACAAATATAGTCACTCTCCCTTTCTTAGAAACACGGTGGATAGGACTAACCCAAGCACTATCCGAAATAAGATAAATAATTACCACATCTAACCACATCATAATTTTTTCTTAATAAATTCTTTCATTATAGAGTTCAGTCACCTTTGAGGATTAGCTCTCTGTGTACAATTCTCTTCCATTAAATTTTAGTACATATAATTGAAGGATTGATTGCTTTAATATAAGGTATCAACCATCAAAAAGCTTTCTTATAATTCTTTAAAATTTCCATTAATTTATGTTCTTTATCTTCATTTCGGTATGAAGATATTAGAACATGTATTGTAGATGAATTTTCTAAAAAAAAAACATAATTTAAATGCATTGGTAGAACTTTCATCTCTAGTTCAGACGGTTTTTCCATTGAAGGACTAAAAGATTTGTTGTTTTCACTCGTGTCCAATAACTTAAAATTTTCCTGAACATAATTTGTATCCTCATTAATATTTTCATCTTTCAGATCGATATCTTCTTCAATCTCACTTTCTTGTTGTTCCAATTTATCTTCATAATGTTCCTAGAAAATGTTGCTACTCTATTGATTGATAAGTTTCATTCTAAAACATTCATCCTCTCTTCCCTTTGTTGGATATTTCATTGCTTTTGATATATTAAATTTCACTTCCTGATCATTGACTCACATGGTTAACTCACCTTTTTGCACATCTATCAAAGCTCTTCCGGTAGTAAGAAAATGTCTCCCTAAAATGAGTGGAATTTTGTATCTTCCTTCATATCTAATACAATGAAATCAATAAAAAAGATAAATTTATCCACTTTTACTAACACATCTTCTATAATCCCCTTCGGTTAAGTAATTGATCAATCAGCTAAATGAAGAGTTACGAAAGTAGGAGAAATCTCTCATAAGCCTAACCTTTGAAAATTAGATAGAGGCATAAGGCTAATGCTAGCCCCTAGATACATAGAGATTCCCCATAAAATATGTCTCCTATTGCACATGGAATAGTAAAGCTATCAAGATCTATTAGTTTACGAGGAAGTTTTTTTTTTTGAATTATTGCACTACACTCTTCACTGAGGGAAACAGTTTCATTACCTATAAACTTCCTCTTCTTATTAAGAATATCCTTCATAAACTTTACATAGCTTGGCATCCATTCCAGAGCTTCAGTAAATGGAAAATTAATAGTTAACTTCTTAAATATTTCTAGAAACTTTGAAAATTGTTTATCCAATTTATGTTGTTGAAGTCTTTGAGGAAATGGAGGTGGTTGTCTTTCTAAATTGATCTTCATCAGAAAAATAGGTTTTTCTAGGTCTTGAGGAATATCTTCACCGAACTTTTCAATGTAGTTTTTTCTTAACTTCAATATCTTTTTGAACTATCATCTCTAATTCTCTTTGACTTCTTAATTAGACAACTTTAACTTGTTCGTTGTTATGGTCTTTATGATTAATTTCAGTATTACATGGAAGACTTCCCTGAGGCCTATTGCTAAGGGCATTAGCAATTTTTCGCAGTTGATTTTCCATATTTCTAATTGTTGCTCATTAACTTTGTAAATGATTACCCATGTGTAACACCAATTCTTCTATAGACAACATCTTCTCTTTAATCTTTTTATTACTATTAAATCCAGAAGGATAAGTTGGTTTATGGTTAGTACTACCCTAGTTGTTTTAGTTTCCTAATAAGTTCACTTAATAATTTTCTTATTGTTGGTTAGCACCATTAGAATTGTTAATCCAGTTAAAGTTGTGGTGGTTTTTCCAACCTAGGTCTTCATTCAAAGTATCAAATGTAGGAATGTTGGAATCAATCATTTGTCCAAATGAATTTTTCTAAATAACTTAAGGAGTTTGAGATAAATTTGTTCCCAATTCTACTTGAGATGTTAACATAGAAATAGCATCAGAATCATGAACACGGCTATTATTTTAGGATTTACCCATTCAGAATGCCAATAAAAATTATTTGTAGATGTTTCTTCAATTAAAGAATATGTGTCATCAAATAGTTTTGACATTAATGATCCACCAGCGGCAGCATCAATAATAGATCTAAGAGGTCCTATTAATCTATTATAAAATGTTTGAATTATTATTCAATCGAGTAAGGAATGGTGTGAACACTTCCTAAGAAGTTCGTTAAAGTGCTCCAAAGCCTAGTATATTGATTCCAATTCAAGCTGACAAAAAGATGTAATATCATTTCTAAGCTTAGTAGTATTTAATGGTAGAAAATACTTAGCCAAGAATTTTGTGATAGGTCACTCCAGGTTCTAATAAATCCAGGTCCTAATGAGTTTAACCACATTTCAACTTTATCCCATAAGGAAAAATAAAAAAAAAAGCCTAAGTCTAAAAACATCATTAGAGACCATTATATTGAAATGTAGCACAAAGTTTTAAGAAACTTGCAAGATGTAAGTTAGGATCTTCGGATGGAGTTCTTCCAGATTGGTTATTTTGTACCATCTGAATGATATCATGTTTTAATTCAAATATGTTAGCTTCTACGACAAAATTTTGTCTACTTTGATGAATTTCATCTACCATAAGGTTAGCATAATTTCTTAATTTTTTTTCGTACATTCTCATCAATTTGATTTTCTAAATTATTATGTATATTATTTACCATTTCTTGAAAATTGTGAATTTGTTTTTGTTTTCTAATTTTTCTAGTAGTTCACTCTAACTCATAATCTTAAGGTACTAAACCTTATTCTATACTACGCATACACTTTTTAAAGATAAATAATAAAATAAGTAAACACACTAACTAAAATAGTAAATGTATCTCTTTTTTAATATTTTTAAATGCAAGCACGTATATAAAAACAACACTATAATTTTTCTATAATTTAAAATTAAGATTTTCCTAAGTCAAAAAGGTTCCGTTGCACTCCCCGATACAACGCCTAAAACTTGACCAGACATGCCATTATAGGAATATATAATCTATAATAAAATTAATATTTAAATTTAAAAATATGACCAAAAGGTTGACCCAATTAATATTTAGCGGCTAGTGTGCAAAATTAAATATTATGTGAAGATGATAAAAATGGTTTACACACTTAGGGTACTACGCAAGTGCATGTATCGTTTCAAGTAATACAAGATTTTCTTTAAAAACCCCAGTATCGATCCTCGGAGATAGCCAAAACTCTTATAAAATTGACTATAATAAAATTACTTTTAACTATAGAAACTTTATATAGGAATATATAATCCTATAGAATTAAAGGAATGCCAGTATGCTAACCAATTATAATATGTAACTGCAAGATGATCTAAAATGGTTTTAAAATGCAAATTTATCACTACTCTAAAGTAGTAATGTATGAAAAGTTCAAATTTGTATAAAACATCATTCCCCTTACAATGAGTTTATAATTTGTGTAGGAAAATAATTTTAAAATATAACTGATGTATTGTGTCAAGCAGAAGCAATTATATTTTTTACCCTCTATTAAGTGCATAAAGAACATTGGCTAATCCAAAGTTTGGCCCCTAAACTCATGGTTAGGCTGGAAGATACTAGCTCTCACTCTAGAGTTCTCACTTTCCCCCACCTAAGGGCAAACATCTCGATTTATTTCCAAACATTTGGACCAAATTAAGGATCTCCAATTCTAAAATCTTCAATTATACACTCTGCAAAACATTCCTTATTTATTTACAATTAACCTCAATGACTACATTCTCATCCATGAGGCTAAATGTGATTCGTACTATGCTGGAATATAGCCCATTTAGGATCACTACATTTTACAATAAATTTTAATAAATCAATTGGCCATATTGACAAGTAAATGAAGCATAGAGTTTGAATCATCACAATTTATGAACTTTTAAAAGCATTTCTACTAAACTACATTCCTACACATAATTATTCCTTATTGAAAAGAGAAAGATAAAGGAAACTACTCAGGTCTCATGGGGAAGAAAAAAACACATGGATTTATATATACATTAAAGTTTACAAGCCAATAAAAAGTAAAATAAACAAAGTACACAACTTATCTTAAACTCTTTTCCAAGCAATCCTTCAAGTTCATTTGAATCACTCACTCTTCTTACAATTCTCTCTGAACTTACTTGGAAACTCATATCTCTCACTTCTCCTCTTCTCTTCCAAATCCAAAGCAAGTCTCCATGGATTTCTTCTCT
>NEWO01001988.1:0-20524 GCA_003013225.1 Phalaenopsis aphrodite
ATAGTGTCAAATCCATGAGAAGACAAGAATTTGAAATATGTGGGTAATGAGTACTTATGTGGTAATGTATGAAAATATCATTTATAAATAAAGAGGTGTTTATCTTAAAAAAGAATTTTTTTCCTCTCTTTCACCCATAAATAGAGAGATGTTCATGAAGAAGAAAATTTTATGTAAGATAAAGTAACAAAAGCTACTAAAGAAGTGACAACAGTTGTACTTAGAGAATCAAAATAAAAAATTCTATAAATAAAAATAGTTGGTGGTGGAATAATAATGTGCAAGAAAAGATAAAATATAAGAAGCTATGTTATAAAAATTGGTTTAAATGTAAGAACTTAGAGAACTGAAAAAAATATCAAATGACCCGTAAGGAGTCTAAGAGAACAATCCATGATGCTAAATATTTTGCTTTTAGTGATATTTATAATAGATTAGATACTAAGAAAGATAAAAAATATATGTATATACTAGCCAAACAAAGAGAAAAGAAGAGTAAAGATTTAACTCAAGCAAAGTGTATTAAATATGAAAAGAAAAAAGTGTTTTTCTTACGAAAAGATAATCAAAATAGATGGGTGAGTTATTTTGATAAACTTTTTAATGAAGCCTCGGAAAATACAATCAATCTTAGTGATCATAATATCGTTAATAATAATAAAATATTTCATTTTTACCGTTGTATTAGTAAAAAAGAAGTTGAGGAGGCTTTAAAAAAACTAAGGGAGGTAACTCTGTAGGACTTAATATCCAATTTGAAGTGTTGAAATTTTAGGAGATTCAGGAGTTTCTTGGCTTACTAAACTCTTTAATATTATTTTAAAAATTAAAAAGATGTCTGAGGAGTGGAGGAAGTGTATTTTGGTCTCCATTTTTAAGAATAAAGAGGATACACAAGAGTGTGCAAATTATAGAGGAATTAAGTTAATGTGCCATACTTTAAAATTATGGGAGAGGGTAATTGAACATAAGTTAAGACGTATTACAAAGATTTCTCATAATCAATTTGGATTTATGTTAGAAAGGTTTCCTATGGAAGCTATAAAATTATTGAGAGGTTTGATGGAGAAGTTCAAAGATAATAAGGAGGATCTACATAAGATATTAATTGACTTAGAAAAAGCTTACAATAAGGTTCCAAGAGATATCGTTTGGAGAGTTCTTGGGAAGAAAGGTGTTGATATGACTTATATTCAAGTCATTAAAGATGTGTATACAAGAGTTGTTACTTGTGTTTGAATAGAAGGAGAATTCACTAAATATTTTTATACTTCTGCTAGTTTACATTAGGGATTGGGTTTAAGCTCATATCTTTTTTTTAGTTATGGGTGACCTTATTGGACACTTACAGATGGTTGTGCATTGGTGTATTCTTGTTGCTAATGATATCCTTCTCGTGGATAAGATAAAAGAAAAAGCTCAGGAAAAACATGAATTATGGAATTCTACCTTGGAGTGGCCTTCATTTGAGTAAAACTAAAACTGAATACACATAATGTAATTTTAGTAGTAGTAGCTCTAGTGACAAAAACGTAACTATGGGTGGTCAAATTATTAAAATCTTGTTGACCTCACTTTTGGTTGAGGTCTAGTTTTCCTCTTTAGTAGCCTATGGTCTAGTCATAGGTCTTTCCTATTGACTATTCCTAGAAAACTAGAAAAGGAACCCTCACTATTAGAAATTCTAAACCCCTCTTTACTCAACTTGAAGCTCTACATAATGGTCATAACCTCTAGCACTTAGTAGGTGAGGTCAATATGGGGGAGCTCAAGGTGAGTTCCGATAGGACTGCTTGCCCTTAAGGTTGACTCTCGGTGCTGGTCTAGAGCTAATGCACTCACTACAATCACCTCACTCACAATCACTCAATACCTTAAACCCAAAATTCATTGCCTTTGATCCCTTGATCCGTTGGGAGAGTCATGTAGATGGTCCTTTAAACCTACTAGCCCTAGGCTGGGGTTTAGCTAAGACCAATACATAGAGGACCCAAATGGGCTCCCATTGGTCCATAGCTCATTTATGGTGGTCGGCACCCCAATTCTACCAAAAACACTCAACTAGGTTTTTTTGCCACAAAATTTCAAAAATTACCTAAGTACCCTTAAAACCCTAAATTTGGCCAAAATTCCCAAATTTACCCAAAATACCCAAATTTGTTAAAAAAATCATTTCAAACTCTTTGAAAACATCCAAATTACCCAAAATCACCAAAAAAATTGCCAAATTACCAAAATGCCCCTCCTAAGTCCAAAATTTCAAAAATTCCAAACAAATCACAAAATTTCCCAAAACCTTCCAAATATTCTCAATTACATTTTTCTCAACAACAACAAGACCAATTTCACCATTTTGACCAAAACTCCCAAATTGCTTGTAAAGGCTCAATTTTCCCCAAATTTACCTCAAATGACCATCAATTTGGGCCCAATTTTACCAAATTTCAATTCTAAACTCAATTTTATCTTCTATATAACTAATACAAACCAAATCCAAGCTCAATTGACCCATTCTTGGAGACCAATTTTGATCTAAATCAAACTCCCAATTTTGGCCATACGACTTAATCTTTCCAGATTGAACCTATAGCCTACTCAATTTGCCACAATTTATGTTGAAAACACTTCATTACACTCCTACAAATCAAACTTGACCTTTAATTTTCATTTTTGAACCCCCAATTTCATTTAATTTTGACCCAAGTCCTAAAGCCCAATTTTCCCTCAATTGGCCATGCCTCAAAATTCCACTAAATTGATTGCCTTAACCCTAAAATTGGCACCCAATTTATGTTGAAAACTCTTCATCACATTCATATTGACCATTCTCAGCAATCAATTTGGACTTAGCCCAAGCCTAGACCAATCTAGACCCAAGTCTAGCCCAACATGCCCAAATTGACCAAAATCCCAAAATCCTTCAAATTGAGCCCCCAATTGAACTCAAAATCATTTTAAGTTTTCACCAAAAAACTTCATGAAAATCATTTGCACAATGTTGATCAATTAATTGGGCTTAAAGTCATGGCTAGCCTAGCCCAAACCCAAGCTTTGGCCAAATTGACCTACATAGACCCTTTCACTAATAAATAACCTAACCATGTCAAATTGGTCAACCAAAGATAACCACAACCACTAAGCTCCTCATTTGGACTAGGCTAAACTTTACAAAGTCCACCAAACCAAGCTATGGACCAATGGGTCCCTAAATTAAAGGATTTATGCCCATATTTGGGTCTTAAGCCAAAAATCCTCACCATTATGACTAACCCTTGGGGGTAAGTGATAATTGAGCCTCCTCCTGGCTCACTGGACCACTTGGCCAGCTCCCCTGTCCTTTTCAGCCGGCCTAGTGTCCAGAAAACACTAAAACCAAGAGCCACCACCCCTAAATCCAAACCCAATTCAAACCTTGAGGCCACGTCATCCAATTTTAAGTTTAGAGCCTCTCTGCCCTCTACATAGGCAGCAATTTGTACCCTTCAATTGACCCACAGAGCCACCATTGACCATTTTTATAAAAGCTCACCTTCATGGACAAGAAGTGAGGTGCTGAAATTTTCCTAAAGAGAGACCTCCAAATTGATCTCAGAGCCTCTTTGAGTCCTCCTCAACTCAAGCCAACCATTTTCCCCCACTGATCCCCACTGTGGAAGCTCAATTTGGAGCTCAAACTTCTACCAAAATTAGGATAAAACTACCCATAGCTCCACAGTACACCAAACTCCAATTAAACTTACCCACACCATCGCCATAGTGAAAGAAGAAGAAGCCCCATCAAATCCCCCTCATATAGAGCCCCTAGCATAGCTCTAGACCAACACCTAAAATCGAGCTTGGTCGAATTCATACCTTGATCTTTCACCACACCAAGAGGCTCAATCCCTAGCCTCCTTGGACCTCCACAAATGTGTCGAGCACCTCTGATCAAAGCTTCTCTTCTCAGAGCAAAGGTATTGAATTTCCCTTCTTTCCGAGCCTATTTTGATTCTTCGTTTGATTAGGTTTAGTTTCATGGCAAGTTTACTGTATGGATATGTTCTACCGATCAAGATGAGCATTTAGAAATAAATTTCACTTGACTTGGTTAAGAAATGAGTGAGATATCAGGGTTTGAAAATGAACGGTTATCGGGCTAGGGCATCGGGGACGATGACCACGCGCCGTTGGATCACGCGTGTACGCACAGGCAGCTCTGATCGTGCCAGATGGAGAGACAGAACGAAAAGATGGGATGCGTGGCTGCTAGCGTGGAAGGCGACGTCAAATGGGAGCTTGACGCGTGGAGCTTTGGAGCTGTCGTAGCTTGACGTGGCGCCGCATCACTTCAGTAGAAAAATAGGGCTTTTTTCTGATTTATTTATTTTCCTAAACTTTAAAAATTCATATCTTGGTGTAGAAAAATCACAAAAATAAAATAAAAATATGCTCTTGCTCAGTGACTAGAGGAGAACAATGTGGAAATGGTTTGAAGTTCATTTGATGCATATTTTACTCTTAATTAATTAAATACTATTTTGAGTCTTTTGATTCTCCATACATGTTGACATTTCACCATGGCTTGAACTTTTGGCATGTTGTTTCCTATGTCTTAGGGAACATTCTATAACTTCTTCAAAATTAGAGGAGATCTCTAGACAAAGATCCATATTTTTCAAATTTATGTCAATTATTTGCATAAATTAATCATAATAATTAGTTTGTGTCTTAGAAAATTTCAAGAAAATTTTGGAAGGTTTTCCATGACCAGAAAACCCTTTGGAAAATGTTTCATGAGCCAAGTCATTAAAAATGCACTTAATTTTCACAAAGAAAATCAATTTTGGGAACATAAACATCTAAATGACTTGATTTTAACTCTCCACTGTAATTTGAAGTTTAGACAACTCCCCATAAAAATTTTAAAATATTTGGAGCTCATTAGATAACTCAAATTGATTTTCTATGTTAAGTGTCATTTTTAACTCTAAAATAATTTTTTAATAATTAAAATATAACTAAAGAATTATAAAAAATTAGTTTTTGGAGTTCTCTGTGATCAGAGAAATTTTCTAAAAATAAACTGGTAATTAAAATAAAAACTTCGTTTTTAGCCTATTTTCAATATTTAAATAATTAAAAAATAAAAAAAATCACAAAAATAACTAAATTCTTGGAAATGTTTTAATTTATTTCCTAAGCACTTTGGAATAATGGTAATATTTTTCCTAATTTTCTAAGTGAAGATATTGAATTTTGAAGCTTAAAATAATTTTTAAAGGCTAAAAATGGATTTTCACTAAAATAATTCTAACAATTCAAAGAAAAATTAGAAAAACATGAAATTTGTTTAACTAGTTTTCTTGATGTCAGAAATATTTAATTAAAATATAAAACTTAATTTTACACATTTAAAATATTTTATAGTTAATAAATGCTTAAGAATTTAAAATAATTCTTAAAATTCAAATATAACTCAATAAATCATGAAATTTAGTCCCAATAGTTCTCTGGTCTAATTCTTCCTCCTATAAAAAAATTCAAGGGATTAGGCTTTGACTTGGTCATGTTATGGATTTTTCTTTGAAAAATTCTATTTTTGCATAAAAATAAACATGTAAATTAAATTAAATTTTGAAAAATCACATTCTCTTCTCTGATGTCTTAATTGACCCATGAGTGAGATGGGATAAAAATTTTAAAGTCATTTGAATTAAATTTGATAAATTGTGAAGTGATAGAGCCTTAGGGACAAAAGTGTAATTTTTTGGAAATTTGGCCTTAATTAGCATTTAGGCTTAATTCAAGAAAAGGAAATGGGCAACCTTTGATCTTGATTAACATATTTGGATGATTGAAACATAGGGGATAAATTGGTAGAAACAAATCACACTTTTATTAATTAAAGGATAAATTGATAATTTCCTTAAATTATTAAAATTTGGAAGTCTAGTCAACCAAATGATTCTAGACTTAGGGGCATGATTTTGGGTGTTGATAACTCACCAATTTAATACCCCTATTTAATGATTTAAATAACTTTTAAAAATTTTGATAATGAATCATCATCACCTAAAAATTCAATCTTTTCAAAAAAATAACTAACATATTTAACAAAATCTTAAGGGCTTACTGACGACGTAAGCTAAATCAAATCTGATTAAATGAGGATTAGAAAAGTAAACATAATTAAAATTGAACACCTTTAAAACACTACAAGCCCAAATTAAAAAAGAAAGTTGGATATGTGCCTTGACAGCATCAACTTGCCCCTTTAAAGGGTCTTCACCAACATAATTCTCAAATTAAATTATAAGTGTTAATTGCCCTACTCTTAGGGATAATTGAAAAATCAATGTTCACTGAGCATTAAAGGTATTTACAGGATGAGTTATTAAGCGACATAATAAGTTTAAATTACCTCGAGACTTTTCACCAAACAGTGAGAGGGAAGCATGGACCTACTTTATTCTCCAGAGCTGTTGGATACCTCAGAGGTCTACTAAACTTAATTTGTTTTGCCTGACAAAATCAACCTTAACCAAGTTAATAGTAGATCACCAAAACCTTACTTTTCCACTTTATGTAAAATGCTCTCATATGCATTTTAAGTTTCAGGTGATGGAACGAGAAGACTCACTAGGTACATTTTCTATAGTTTATAGTGTCGTCTTTCTTATACTTTCATACTGTACTCTTTTATGCTTACAAAACTTGCATGCTAAATAATGATGTCACCCTGCATGAAAACCCAAAAGTACTAGGATAGCCGTAAAACCAAAACCAAAACTAAAACTAAAATCAACTAAGAAAAAATTCACCGCCACAAAATTCAAAATATAAGACAACACAAAATTTAATCACAAACATCACAAAACAACAATCACAACTAAAATAAGACATCTCAATCGGATGATCAGGAATCCTTCGGAAGAGGTAACCTGCGATTGCTAATGAGGCTTCCCATGGTCTAAATGAAATTATGGAACTCATTAAGTTGAGTTTAGTAAAATTCATTTAGACTAAGTGAATCTAATAGAAAATAGTGGTACCGGAACGAGAGAACCGTATGATCCTAACCAGTGTAGCTCTAATGAAATTTAACATCTCCCATAAAATTTAAAGAACTACAACCATAAGACCACCTGATTTAAAATCAAACTCGTCACAGCAAGGAGCTTGGAGCTAGCATGGTGGGCATCACGACCATTTTCAACAGTAAAACATGTCTTCCCCAGTTAAACATTTCCTTCCTTAAAATTAAACAACCAGGCCATAGGACTCGAGGTTGTTCACTTATGCAACATAAATCCTCACCTTAACTTTAGGCCTTTGCATAATCATGTTGTGCAATCTAAGCCATAACCCACCTTAGGATTCTGAGGTTGTTGTCCGTCACGACCTATTCCTCACATCTTCCAAGCTATTTGTGTGATCGTTTCACACAAATGTAAGCTCTAACAAATAAAATATGCAGGATGAAACACTTAAATAACTTTTTCTCAAAACCAAAGCCAAACCATGGGATAGACTGGGAAGTCACCGAGATTTTCCTCTGGATCTATGACATCCCCTAGATCTTCATCCTTTGGACTCTACAATAAATGTTCAAAATTTTAATCATTCCCTTTTAACACCTCTTCATCCAATCTCGTTGAAAAGTTCTATCCTTTTGAAATCCTTGAAGATAATATTTCCTGATTTTTATCGAGAGTTTTCTTATATGACTTTACTCATCTATGATGTAATTAACTATAGGGGCTTGCTATTATTGGAAGCTTGTCTGAACCCAGCTTAATATCTTCATATTAAATAGGGAAAATTATCGGCAAACAAAACGATTTCGCAGACCAAACAAATGTCATATATTTCTTAGTTTTTTTTATCGAGCCTCATCCTCAAGTCTTGCATTTATCCTCTGGGATAGATACAGGGTTTGAGGTATAATGCTCTTTCATTTAAACTATGAAAAATATGGGGTCAGTTTGATTTCATATTTTTCTAAACTATATATATATATATATATATATATATATATATATATATATGTGTGTGTGTGTGTGTGTGTGTGTGTGTGTGTGTGCGTGTGTGTGTGTGTAAATTATAATGTTCTTCTGAAGCAGACGATGAGATTTCAATTCAGGTGACCGACAGCTTCCAACGGGCAACTCCTCAACAAAAATGGTGCCGACAGCTTCTGCCGACTCCTCTGGGGACAAGCTTTTCAATCCATTTAAAGAAGGAAATATTATCTTCACACATCGGTATTGTGTCTATGTCCCTCTTGGACCAAATTACTCTTCTTATATTGACATACTTTACTCATTTCTGTCATGTGAAAGTACGACCAAGTCTTTGGACTTCAGGATTGTCTGTTCAATCACCTTTAAGAAGAGGGGTTCAGAAGGCCATTAAGGACTTTTAATCTTCATGTGGGGTTGGAACCCTAATAGGTGTGTTGGTGGACTAGTTCCACTTGGGCATTGTGTGTGAAAAATGGGTCCCGCATTGGGTCCTAAAACACTTCACATCTCCCTTTAGAGTTTGATTTACTATTTTACAAAGTAAATCAAATTGTGTTATGTCACGCACACTTCAAAATTAATTGAAATTTTCTACTTTTAAATTTTATTTTTACTAAAAGTTTTAAAATCTCCAAAACTAGGACTTACCTGATCTACAGATCAACCTCTATTAGTTTTAGTGTTTGCACTAAAGATTACAAGGTTTTGGCCATATAACTAACCCCAGAGCTTTCTATTTTAAAGCTGTTGTGATGGCCTACCCAACACTGACTTTTCTTACAACTTACCGACAAGCATGAAGCCCGCAATGTTGCTCCTACCATTAAGTTTGGAGCCGGATTTGAAGACCTCGAGGTTTTCCTCGGGAAGGCCCCATTCGTCGTGATGAAAGTCACCGCTCCAGAAGTTCAGGAGCTGTCTGCTGAATTCAACCTGAGCTGTCTTCAGGACTTCCCTTCTTATAAGAAGGCCAAGACTACTGTTGCTGCCCCAACACCTACCAAGCTTGTTGTTCCCGCTGCTGCTAAGGGGAAAGAAGTAATGATCATTGAAGATCCGACTGAGGGATTAGCTATCCCGCCATCAGTATTAAAAATTGAATGGAGTTCAAGAACTGTACCACTAACCCGAACTCAAAGAAGAAACTGCAGTAGGAGAGTTCGATGGGCCATTAAAGCCCAGGCTTTTATGGAGATACCCGTTAAGGAAGGTCCTCACCAAGACGAATCAAGATCACCTAAAACATATCCACTTCTACAGGGAAGTAGATTCCATCACTTAATGGATATTGATGGATACGAGAGTGTTCAACAAATTGCCGCTGCATTACTATCGCTTCATGAACAAGGTGTGGAGAGAAAGAAACTTGCTCCTATCACCTGAGTCAGTTCAATTTTTCAGAAGCTAGCCGCCAAATAAGGTTGTTCAGTCAGTAAATTACTTAAACGAGTGGGGCATGCAATATCCCCTCGTATGAAGAAAGAGAATTTAAAAGACACTAGATCTTCTAAATGATCTCGGAAGTCAACTGAAAATTTGCCTCCGTGTATTCTCGTCTAGTTCCGCTTGGGAAACATAGTCGACACTACTATTATCACCACTAATTCTACTGCTACCAGGACCATGGGTCGTCAACCAGTTACGTCAAGACTGGGTCCAAGAATCCTATTGACCACCCACTTCAAAGACATTCTTAAAATTATAAGAGAAAAGATGAAGAAATTGCCTAGTACTGTAGTCGGTCTACACCATGGGGAGCATACTTCCCTTCGACATACGGATGTTTCTGCTAGGACACTCCATCCCGATACATCATTGTCAAAGAAAAAGGTGTGGATACCCAAGGTCGTTGTACCGATACAGTTCAGTAAGCCCGCAGGGTAAGATTGTGGAACGAAGCCAAAAGTCCGAAGTATCTGACATTATTACAGCGATTGCTAGTGAGATAGAGGAGCCAGAAGAGGAGGTTCAGCAGGGTCCTCTATATCTTAAGCAAATTCAAGAATCAATAATTGTAGAAAAAGTTGAAAAGCTCAGGGTCAAGATTTCTGAGTTAGCTCGGGAACACGGAGTTTTTATCGATAATGTTGATGAAGATTTTGACTATAATGATTACCTCAAAGAAGATTTCCTGGATGTCCATGTCATTGAAATCAGGGCCGCTGCAACTACGAGCGACACTCAACCTCTCGTTGAAGAGAAAGTCGTAGATTAACTGCGTATGGCTATCCTCCTAAGGGATGAGAAATTCAGCTAACTGGAGAAAAGGATAGAAGAGATGGTCGCAACCATGACTGCCATGGCTACAGTTCAAGGACAATCTCAAGTACCACAGTTAGCATCTCCAGAGGTCAACCAATCGGAGATAATACACATTACAGATGAAAGAAGAGAAGTTGCCTCAACCAACAGAGATGAGCAACAAAAGAATGACTCTCCATCGGGCGCCATGCCAGAGAAAGAATTTAAACAAATGGTCGAGCAAGTTTGAGAGGCCTTAACCCAATCTAAGGGTGGTACATTGATTTTGAAGGGTCGACCTTACCCGGAGGAATTCAATATCGTACCCTTCCTTGTGAATTTTGTGTCCCCGAACTTCAAGATATTTGATGGGACTGGAAATCCCAGATAACATAAAGCACACTCCGAGCCAGTTGTGGCAACACAAGAAATAACAAAGCTTTTCTCTTCCAACAGTTTGTCAGTAGCTTATCAGGGATTGCCTTCAATTAGTATGATGATTTGCCCAATGGATCAGTAAAAAAATTTGTCGAGCTAGAACAATTGTTTTTGAATGATTTACCGGAGCACAACATCATGTGTCTATAGAAAAGCTCAAGAGGAAAAGCAAAGGCCCCATGAGACTTTGGTGGACTATATTTTGAGGTGGATAAACCTTAGCATGAAGTGTCAACCTCAGCTACAGGAACATCATACAATTGAGATGTTACTCAAAAGCATTCATGGGCCAGTAGCTTTCATGCTCAAGGGACTCACCATCAAATCCTTCGAGAAGCTACTCAGTAAAGCCAGCAGTCTTCAAGAAGAAATCAAACATATGGATTCAAATGAAAAGTCTAAGGCAACCAAAGTGTTTAAAAAGAAATTTGGAATAGTAGCGATTGTCGACAAAGGAAAATAGCCGATGGAGATATATGCAGAAAATCCTCGTCAATCTTCATCACAGCAGGCTCAGAAACAAAATAGTGAGTCAACCAGCGATTGCCTCAAGAAGGATCACCTCAAATAGGGAATAAGAGAATGTCTTTGGCAGAACAACAGAAAATGGTGTATTCTTTCAAAGACGAAGCCGTATCCAAGATGTTCAGAAGTCTGATGAAAAAGCCTGTGTTCAGACTACCAGAGCCAAAGAAACCCGAAGAGGTCAATAAGAAAGATAAACCAAATTATTGCCCGTACCACCGATTGCTGGGACATACTACAAAAGAATGTTTCATCCTTAAGGATTGGCTCGAAAGAACCTCAAAGAAGGGAATCTAACGATCTCAAAAGAATATTTAAAAGAACCTGAAAAAGGTTCTATAAATGTAATTTTGGCCGAGCCGATCTCTCCGATTGATCCATATACTAGAGAAGATGGATGGAGTATAACTTCGAACGAGCTTAAGAGGGTCCTAAACTAATTCCAGAATTCATCGAAACAATCTTCTGCACACATTGGAAAAGATGGATGGAATGAATTTTGGAGCAAATCTTCCAAGAAAATATTAAACCAAATCCAGAACACGTCAAAAGAATATTTCGTTCAAAGTCTTCAGTCTGTCAAGCTTGAGTTGAAGAGTTCTCCACAAGATCCGTCAACGTCAAGGACAAAGAGGAAGAAGAATACTACTACAAAGATTGATAGCATGGAGGGTGAGATAGGGGCTGCCCCTACTAGATTGGTTGTTTCTGATTCGGGGAAGAAAATCCTCGAACCATTGACTTTGTATGATTATCTTTTTGCCTCTCCAGGGTCTTATGAATATATTAATTGTGATTTCGGCTACGTTTTAACTATTTTTAGTGATGATGTAATCGATTATACCCAATCTAGCTTTGATATTAGTTCCCAAAATGATCCTCAAATCATACTTGCGTCCGATGAACCTGTTGGCAAGATTGAGCAAGACGTCAATTATACCGCTTACGACAGCACCAAGAGCGAGGAACCAATCCTTTAGCGCCACGCTGCACCGCTTGCCATAAATTTAGATCTTTCCCAAAAAGAAAAAATACTGGAAGATTCAACAATCATATCACAAGAAGAAGAAATTACATAAGTGAACTTACGGAGCGGGAGAGTGTTACGCCCAAGATAGCTCCAACAGACAAAGGAAAACAGATAATAACTCGAGAGGAACCACCTCCACCAGTGGAAGAACAACACAATCAAGAGAAAATTGGAGAACCATACAAATTGGATTACAACATGCTAGCTCATCTTAGAAAGCTACCGATCAGATTAAGCATCTACGATGCTCTAATCCTGTCAAAGGAGATGAGGGAGTCTCTGGTTACAGCCTTGGTTGACCCAGAGATTTATTTAACTCAGTTGGGCAGCACATCCTCAGATGAAGATTGCTCATTGAAAGAAAAGTCTAGGGTCACCTTCATATATGAAGATTTGCTGCTCGGTACCGCCGACCATAACTGTCCACTCTACATCTCCATTAACATCAACAGATTTGTGTTGTCCAGAGTTCTAGTAGATCCTGGAGCATCTCTTAACTTGATGATTCTACGGACATTGAAGCTCAGGAGCTCACGACTGATAAAATGATGCTACAAGGATTCAACTAAAAGGGAGAGAGAGCCCTTGGATCAATTACACTATTGATGAAGGTTAGACAACTAGAAACAACTGCTAAATTATATAATTGACGCCGAGACCTCTTTTAATGCTCTACTAGGTCGACCGTGGATTCATGAACACAACATGATTCTATTGTCTCTACACTAATGCATCAAGTACTACAAAGAAGGACTAGAACATTGCATCAAGGGAGATTTACAACCACTTTCAGTTTGATG
Source organism: Phalaenopsis aphrodite (assembly GCA_003013225.1). Taxonomy (NCBI): domain Eukaryota; kingdom Viridiplantae; phylum Streptophyta; class Magnoliopsida; order Asparagales; family Orchidaceae; genus Phalaenopsis; species Phalaenopsis aphrodite. The sequence goes on from NEWO01001988.1 coordinate 13,038, forward strand.
AAGTTGGTATTCATGAAGATGCCGCCTACTACACGCCTCCAAAGAAAAATGTCTTCTCTCATGAAATTGCAACAAACATAAGTGACGATTCAGAAGAATCACAAAGAGGAGGCCATTCAACTCCACTTCAACAATCTTCCACCACACGTTTACAGCAAGTTGGTGGGGGTTCTTTTAGCTCCCGCACCTGAGGTCGAGGCTAGGGACATGGATGAGCAAGAACTAACTTAATTGTTGAACAGACTAAGCTAACCATCAACATTGGTGATGAAGTCAGTTCTGAAGATAAAATAATGATGACAAAATAGAAGAAACCTCAGTACGAGATATCCTTAGAAGATGCGGAGAAAAGCGAATACGACACAATGTATGATCAGATAAATTACTATGTGAATGCTATGACCCTTACTCTGATTCTCCCTCAGAAGGTCGAGAGTTTAGAGGTCAAGGAAGTCCATCGCGCTATTTCAATGCCGATCAGGTTTTATCATGCTTCTACCTCTACTAATCTTGAAAATCATGTAAACTTGGATGATGATTCTAATCAATTAATGGAATTACCTTTTGGTTACTTTTCGCCTTGTGTACAAAAGTTAATTCAATAGGGACACTTGCCAAAAAAAATGCTAAAAGATAAATTTCAACTTTTTGAAAAATTATGGAGTGTTAAAAGTCTAACTCCCAACTCAAAAGAGGGTCTTGGATTTGGAACAGTCGGACTAGTCGATGATTCAGAATTTTGCATGGTTGTTACTAGTGAATCAGGAGAGGATTTCCTTGATATAGAGGATGACTCTATTAATCAGCTAATAGAAAAAGCTCCACCAGAATTTGAGGAGGAAATTAAATCAACGGTTGATGAGTTAAAAGAAATCAATCTTGGGACTGAAGAACAACCCCGACCTACATTTATAAGTTCTTCACTCAACGATGAAGAATCTCTACAGTTGATTAAACTGTTAATAGAATTTAAAGATTGCTTTGCATGGAGCTATGATGAAATGCCAAGACTGTCAGCAGAGGTTGCAGTTCATAAACTCGGGGTGGACAAGAATATAAGCCCAGTAAAATAAGCTCCCAAAGAAAGCGCCTCAAAATAGAGCAACAACTAATTACAGAAGTGAAGAAATTAATAGATGTTAATTTTGTAAAAGAAGAGTAATACCCCACATGATTAGCTAATATTGTAACTGTCACGAAGAAAAATAGACAAATCAGTGTTTACATCAACTTCAGAGATTTGAACAAGACATGTCCAAAAGATGAGTTTCCACTACTAATACCGGAAATGATGGTGGATATCGTTTCTACACATGAAATCTTCTCTTTCATGGACAGATCATCGGGATACAACCAAATCAAGATGGCTCTTGAGGATGCAGCACTTACAGCCTTCAAAATGTTGGTCAAAATTTTTTACTACATAGTGATATCATTTGGGTTAAAGAACACTATAGCAACATGCCAACGTGCAATGACAAAGATTTTTGACGACCTCATTCACAACAAAGTAAAATGATACGTAAATGATTTGGTCATCAAGAGTAAAGAAAAAATAGACCATTTGTACGATTTGAGGATTGTGTTTGAACGGTTACGACGATACGACCTTAAAATGAATCCCTTAAAGTGTGTCTTTGGCGTTACCTCTAGGAAGTTTCGAGGATTCGTTGTCCGTTATCGGGGAAACGAGATTGACCCGGATAAGATTAAAGCTATCTTGGAAATGCCTTTTTCTAAAACCTTGAAATAACTATGTTCCTTATAGGGGAAGTTGGCATATCTAAGATGTTTTATTTCCAATCTCTCATGTAGGTGTCATCCTTTCTCGGCATTAATTAAAAAGGATGCCAAATTTGTTTAGAAAGAGAAATTCTAGCAAGCCTTTAAGTATGTTAAACAATATTTAATGACACCTCCTATCTTGGCCACCCCTATCCTGTGGAAACCATTGATACTTTATACCACAGCCTTAGATGAATCTCTTGGAGCCCTCTTGGCCCAAGTCAAGGATAAGGGTAAAGAAAATGCACTCTACTACTTGAGTCGTCGTCTGATACAAATGGAAGTAAGGTATCCACCTATTGTGAAGCATTTTCTGGCGTTAATTTTTTGCCGCCCAAAAACTTAGACATTACAGTATCTCTCATAAGATTATCTTAATTTAAAAAGTTAACTCGTTCCAATTTTTTATGACCCGACCAACACTATTCAGACGTCTAGCAAGATGGTCAATGATCTTATTGTAATTTGATATAACTTTTGCTCCTCTCCATGCTATCAAGGGACTGATTCTAACAGACTTTCTCGCAGCGCACCCACTGCTAGTTGAGTCCCCTCTCAACGATGAACTACCATATGAGAAGATACTACAAATGAAATTTTTCAATGCACAACGTTGGGAAATGTACTTTGACGGTGCCTAATTAGCCAGGAAAGACAAAGGATCAAACACAATCATACCAGGCAAAGTAGGGAATGGTTTGATCTTTATAACACAAGATAAGGGTATGCTAAGATTCTCATACCACCTGATAGAGCCGTGCACCAACAATGAAGCAGAATATGAAGCCTTAATCACCAGATTGGAGTTGGCAATCTTGATGTGTATAACAGACATTGTCATCTATGGCGACTCACAGCTCGTCATCCAGCAAGTCATCGGGCAATACAAAATTCTAAGACTAAGCCTAGCAGAATATCACTGGTATGCCATGAAGCTGCTAGAGCAGATTTTCTATGTGACTTTCTACCAGATTTCTTGGTGAGATAATTCCCATGCCGACGCTCTAGAAAAACTCGCTAAGGAGCTGGCATGTCCCCCAAAGGATTCCATCGAAATCACATTACAAGGAAGACAAATTTTGTCTCAAATCGACCTCGACAATCTACATAAGCTCGGAAAAGAAGAAATAATGATTGCAGTTGCTGATATCAATGAAGACTGGCGTAAGCCATTAATAGAATATTTGTATACTGGGAAGCTACCAGAGGATAAGTCTGAGGCACATCACATTACAAAATGGGCTATGTCGTACGCCTTAGTTGGTGATGTCCTCTACAGGAGATCATTCGACCAGATGTGGCTACGATGTTTAAGCAAAGCTGAAGCACAGAATATTATTAAAGAAGTACATGTCGGATTGTATGGCGCTCACTAGTAAGGGCCGAAGATGAAACTGAAGATCAAAAGACTTGGATATTATTGATCAGCAATGATGTCCGATTGCATGGATTCATCTAGAAGATGTCATCAGTGCCAAGTGTATGGGGTGATCTTGCACCAACCTCCGAATGTGCTACACCCAACTATTTTCTTGTGGTCATTCAAGTGTTGGGGCACAAACATAATAGGTCCGTTAGACCCTCCAACCTCAAAAGGACACAAATTTATACTTACCGCTGCTGACTATTTCTCTAAATGGGCAGATGCGGTGCTGTTACGAGAGGTTACAGCACAACACGTGCTTCAATTCTTCAAAAGTCAAGTCATCTACCATTTTAGAGTACCGCAAAGAATAATTTTTGACAATGGGACAGGTTTTATAAGCACAAAAATAAAAAATTTCATCAAACAACATGGGATAGATTTGAGATACTCTATAATTTACTATCTCATAGCAAATGACCTGGTCAAAGTCTTTAACAAGTCAATGGTACATATTTTGAAGTAGACACTAGAAGAAAATAAAAGAGATTGACACAATAAACTGTTAGAAGCCTTGTGGGCCTACCAGACAAAGTTCAGGACTCTCACTCAGTGTACACCCTACATGCTCGTATACAGGTCTGAGGTCGTGCTACCATTAGAAATTCAGACGCCATCTCTCAAAGTCGCTATTGCCAACCAAATCACAACAGAAGAAAGTGCTAAACTCAGACTTGAAGAACTAGAGAGTCTTGAAGGAAAACGACTTGAAGCAAAACAAAATTTGGAACTTTACTAGGTGACCAAAGAAAAATATGTTGAGATTTTCACACCTATTTTATACTGTTTTTAGTGATATTGCACTTTAAAGAAAGGTATTTTTGATGTTTTGTTGCAGGAATGATGAATTAGGGCCATTGGAGCAAAATGATGCAAAAAGAAGCGAATTTGGAGCAAAAAGGACCAAAATGTGGAAATTTGAACTAGGCCGTCGACGGCGCCCTTGACCCTGCCGACGACTAGTTTTTCCTGAGGCTACAGGACAAAATTCTTCAGAAGCCCGCCGACATGGCGAGATTGATAGTTATGCCTACTTAAGCTTTGGATAAGGCCAAATTTTGAAGGGATGCTTAGGCAACTCATGGGAAAGCTCATCCATAACTTTAAAAGAAGATTTTGGCCAAAAATTAGAGAGGTCCTAAACATTAGAAAGGTCCCGGAGGTTAGAGAGGTTTCATTAGTGTATTGAGAATTTACTAGAGTTCCAATATTGTGAGGAATTCTTTGAGATATTGTAAGAGTGGGGGGAAAGTGAGAGATTTCTTCCTCCTTGCTACTTCAAAGAGGAATTCTGTGTGTTGTAAAGAAATGAAGAGATTCAGAGGAACTTCGAGGAGTGTCCTTGGGGAGAAACTAGAGATAAGTTATTTACTTGTTGTAGTTTGTGTGACTTTGATTTCCTATATGAATTCCTAGTTTTGTTGTGTTTTCCCCATGAGATCTGAGTAGTTTTCTCTGTCTTTCTCTTTGTCTTGAGATTTGTCAAATGGTGATTTGAATTGGTGAAGTCATAAAAATGTTTAAGAATTTGGATGATTTTTTACTTCGATCTTAATTTACTTTCAATCTGGTCAATTGATTTGTTAAAATATGTTGAGTTTTACAACTAAAGTGAAGATTACATTCAAGATTCCAGGAGGTCAAAGCCCTTGGAGGTTGGGTGCAAATAAATAGGGAAATAATATTATCGGGCGTAGAATTGGAGATTTTAGAGTGACAGACTAAAATCCCCAATTTGGTCCTATCGTTTGGGTGCTGAAGTGTAGATGTTAGCCCTCAGGTGAGGGGAACGTGGGAGCTCCAAAGTGAGAGCCGGTATCCTCCCAGCCTAGCCGCAAAATTAGTAAACAGGCGTAGGATTAGTCAATATTCTTTTTGTCACAATATAAATTGAACTAATTCATTTTATCCATTCACTATGATTTCTTGACAAGGAGAATTATGCTTTCTTATATATTGAATATCGCAATTAAACCCCCCTCAGTATCATTATCTATTTAATTGTTATTAACATTACCTATTTATTTCAATTGCCTATTAGTGACAGATAAGCAAATTAAACTTCGTTGTTGCGATTAAAGTATTGCTTTTCTAAAATCTTAGTTCTTAATTCTAAACTACTCTCTGTGGGTCGATATCTTGGACTCCATTAGAGCCCTATATTTGCGTTGATAAGTGTGACTTTACAATTATTGAATATTTATTACGTCCATATTTATCTTATATTTTAAGCATATATAAGTCACCGGTTAAGTTTTTGACGCAGTTGTCGGGGAGTGATTAAGTGAGTGAGTCAAATCACGGTCAGAGTAACGCACAAATTAGGATTATTAGAAATTTTTTACTTGTATTGCAACTTACTTTTATATTTAGTGAAAAATTTTACTGAGTACTAATTTCAAACTTTATACTTAAATTTGGAATTGAAAATATTATACCCTACGATTCGGAATTAGAACGCACTGTTAGAAGGATTAGAAGATTAAGAAGAGAACCTAGAAATTCTGATACAATGGAAAACAACCTGAACAATCAAGGAATAGAGAATGAACACCAACCTAGACCCTTAAGAGATTATGCAAATCCTACAGCAGATGAAATTTACTTATCTATCCAAAATCTTGATGTAGCTGCTAATTCATTTGTGCTTAAACCTACTATTATCCAATTGGTACAAAAAAATCAATTCGTAGGTACACCAAATGAAGATTCGAACTTAAACCTCGCTTGTTTTTTAGAACTATGTGCTACTTTTAAATATGATAGAGTCTCAAACGTTGTGGTGAGACTTAAACTTTTTCCTCTTTCACTGAGGGATAAGGCTAAGATGTGATTAAATTCGTGAACACCACGATCTATTTGAACTTGGGTAGAACTTTCACAAAAATTGTTACCAAATATTTCTCTCTATCTAAAACTGCTAAACTTAGAAATGACATAACATCGTTCTATCAGATTGATGGAGAGTCAATATATGAAGCTTGGGAGAGATTTAAAGATCTTCTTAGGAAGTGCCCTCATCATTTGTTACCAGATTGGTTGATAATTCAAACTTTTTATAATGGATTAGTGAGATCTCTTAGATCGATTATAGATGTTGTGGCTGGTGGTTCTTTAATGTCAAAACCATTTGATGAGGCTTATTCATTAATAGAAGAGATGGCTACCAACAATTTTCAATGGCCCTCTGAGCGGGTAAATCTTAAAAGAGTAGCTAGTATTCATGATTCTGATATAAAATCTATGTTAGCTTCGCAGATTCCTGCAATATGGGATGAATTATTCTCCAACACCTCCTGTGATGGAAGAGAATTCATCTAGGCAATTTGTGGATGTTCAACCTTCATATAAGACCTTAAATGCTATTAATAGTCCCAACAATCCTGATTTGAACTATTATAACCCAGGTTGGAAGAGTCATCCAAATTTCAATTGGAATAACAATTCCGCTACAAATCAACAATGGGCAAACAACTCAGTGAACCCATTAGGAAATTCATCCAACCAAGGAAATATTAACTATAGACCTTCTTATCCTCCAGGATTTAACAGTAATACTCAAATTAAGGAGAAGAAGTTGTCTATGGAAGAGCTGATATTAAACATGGGTCAATAATTTCAGAATCAAGGAAATCAATTACAAATTCAAGGAACCGTTATTAAGAAAATTGAAAACCAATTAGGGCATATCGCTATTGCGCTTAGTAACTAAACATTAGGAACTTTTCCTAGCACTGTGGAACCAAATCCTAAAGATAAAGGAAAAGAATAAATCAAAACAATACAAGTACGAAGTGGAAAAGAATTAGAAACAAGGGTGCAAAAAGAAATAGAAACTGAAAAAGAGAAAGTGGATACCAAAAAAGAGAAGGATCGTGAGTACCCAGAGTAAGAGTATCCATTTACACCAATGAAAATTACTGTGGAGAAACCTCCACCAACGTTTCCTAAAAAAATTGAAGCAACATAAACAGAATAAACAATTTCCAAATTTTTAGAAATTCTTAAGATATTAACAGTAAATATTCCCTTCGTAGAAGCTTTAGAGCAAATGCCCAATTATGTGAAATTTATGAAAGATATTCTGAACAAGAAAAAAAAGTTCACGGATAATAAAATTGTTGCACTTAGCGAAGAGTGTAGTGCAATTATTCAAAAAAAACTTCCTGAAAAATTAAAAGATCCTAGCAGTTTCACTATACCATGTGCTATTGGCAAAAAATTTTATGGAAGAGCTTTATGTGATTTGGGAGCCAGCATTAATCTTATGCCTCTATCA
>NEWO01001989.1:0-10105 GCA_003013225.1 Phalaenopsis aphrodite
AGGGACCATCTACATGAGTTTCCCAAAGAGTTAAGGGATTTAAGTTAAACATGTTTGGGTTTGAGGCTGTGAGTGAAAGTGTGATGTGTAGGTTTGTATGCTTGTGCACGATTAACTAAGACCACTCCACTCAGAGTCCACCCTAAGGTCAAACAATCTTATGGGGACTCCCCTTGAGCTCCCCCATACTGACCCCACCTACTAAATATTAGAGGCTAAGACCAATATGTGGAAATTCAAGTTGAGCAAAGAAGAGTTTAGAGTTTCTAATCGTGAGGGTTCCTTTACTAGTCCTATAGGAATATTCAACAAGAAAGTCCTATGACTAAACTCTAGGTTGTTATGGAAGAAACTAGACCTCAACCAAAAGCGAAGTCAACATGCATCAAACCACCTTTTAAAGTGTTGAATCCCAAATTATCTTTCAAGAACACATGCCCCCATAATTAAAGCTAAGAAAACGAGAATGAGTGAGAGAGAGGGGGAGGCAGAGAGAGAGACAAGTGCAGAAATAATTCTCTGGAGGAGTGTTGACCTCACTTTTGGTCGAGGTCTAGTTTTCCTCTTTAGTAGCCTAGGGTCTAGCCATAGGTCTTTCCTCTTGACTATTCCTAGAAAACTAGAAAAAGAACCCTCACCATTAGAAATTCTAAACTCCTCTTTACTAAACTTGAAGCTCTACATATTGGTCTTAACCTCTATCACTTAGTAGGTGGGGTCAACATGGGGGAGCTCAAGGTGAGTTCCCATAGGACTGCTTGCCCTTAGGGTTGACTCTGGGTGTTGGTCTAGAGCTAAGACACTCACTACAATCACCTCACTCACAATCACTCAATACCCTAAACCCAAAATTCCTTAACTTTGATCCCTTGATCCTTTGGGAGACTCATGTAGATGGTCCTCTAAACCTACTAGCCCTAGCTGGGGTTTAGCTAAGACCAGCACATAGAGGACCCAAATGTGGTTCCCATTGGTCAATAGCTCATTTACGGTGGTTGGCACCCTAATTCTACAAAAGAATTCAACTTGGTCTTTTGCCTCAAAATTCCCCAAATTACCTAAGTACCCTTNAATAATGTAAGTTACGATAAAGCAACATTCAAATACTATTTCAAAAGATGTTTGGTTTGACACTTATCATTAAGAAACTTTTCGTTTCATGTTCTCACCCTATAAATAGGGTGAAGAACTACTTTTACCCTTTATATTGTATCGTTTCTTTCTTTGTGCCTCTTGACCTATCTGATGTTTTCATCTTCTGGTCGTTTTCTTGTCATGGCTCCCAAGTATTCTCTTACGTTCTTCGGTTCTAGCAATGCCTACAACCCTTAATTTTTTATGAAAAGGGATGTGGAGGAGTTGTGGAGGAGGTATTTTTTGGATGGCAACATTGTCCTTTGATCAATGTCGAGATTGACACACACAACGTAGTGGAGATCTAGTCTTCTATCAGCATCAGATCAAGTATGGCATATGGTTTCCCTTATGTGGTGAGCGCCAGAGAATCTTCAATACATACGGGGTCATTTCAGCTCAGGTGCTGCCAAATTTTATAGTAATGACAATGACCTTTGTTCATTTCCATCATTAAGGGAGCATCAAGTGGTTGATCGACCTGTTTAAATATAATTATAAGTTTAAGGTTGACAATAAGGGCTTCGTTATTTTCTCTACTGATAAGAAACTCCAACTCACTAGAGTTGAAAATAAGATAAAGGATAAGAGGAAACAGTTTCTTCTCGATTCCTGCTCCAACGATTAGGGTATCCAGACCAAACCATTGAAGTCGATGGGCAACAAGTTGAAGTTCCTTCCATAGGACATGCACATCGCTGAGGCGATGCTAAGCAACATAAACTTTTTGGTTCTGTAATATTAGTCGAGGTGGCAGTCACCCAAATGTTAAAGGGTGGGATAAATGGGGAGCAGTGGCATCTCTTAGACTTCGATGAGGCGAGGAGAGCTAAGGTGGAGAGAGAGAAGCTAGCCGCTAAGCAACAAAATTAGAAGTGCCTACTAGTGGTTCATAATATTTCTGATAGTTCTAAATTATACTTTCCCCTAATGCGGTGACCTCTGTGGAGAACGATACTAGGGGTGTAAAATTTATAGTTTCAAATTTTGAAACACAGTATTTGTCCAAAACACAGCTTTAATCAAAACTCCAGTCATCTCCACAATTATGCAAAAGAAGACATCCAATGTGCCTAGAGAGTTCATATTAGTAGTTCCATGTGTTCTCGTCAAAGCTTTCACTTATCAGAAAAATCTTACCTTGTTCATTCTCATCGGCAGCATGCATCTGAAGGATGATCTCACTGGTTTTGAGACCTCCTTCTTTTTTTATCTGTAGGGATCGTGTTCAACACTGGTGATCGCCCAAAAGTAAGTTATTCCAAGTTCCCGCATACCTTTATTATCTTCCTATTTTTGGGAAATTTCACAGCCAAGTGGTAGGTTGATTCTATTGCTTGGTAGTTAATTAGTAGTGGTCGACTAAAGTTTTCATTGTAAGTCAATGGGGATTCCAACACCAAAAAGTTCTCCATGTTGGTGAACTTTTTTTCTCACTCTCCCATGAGATGGTCAGCACGACTACACCCAAGGCTTCTTTTCTCTATTTAGAGAAGCCAAAAAATGGACCAGTCGGTGTTTCCAACCTGTCAGTTTTGAGTTTCATTTTGTCAAACACTATTTTGAATAGAATATTGACTAAACTTCTAGTGTCAATCAGAATGCTACTAATCCCGACTTAATGTTTATGCACAGTATAACAATAGTTTTGATGGTATTTTTCACTTGTATTTCCTTATTTTGCAACAAAACCAAAAACTTGATCCTGAAGAAAAATAAGAATTTAACTTTTTAATTTATATATATTTATATTGGGATACTACGTAAGTATATGTATCGTTATCAAATAATATAGGACTTTTTGATTAAGACCTAAATATTGAACCCACAAGGAAGATTATGCAATATGTACTTTTTGGAAAGTTTATCTATTTTTTAAAAATAATTACTTAAACTAAAAATGATTTTTGCAGGAATTTAAAATTTAAATATTTTTTGTATTTTTGATATTTTAACGAAACAGTAACAACTTAAAAAGATAACTAAAGTTTTTATAGAAGAAAAGTATTTAATATGAAAATATCTTTCTTCTTATCATGAATTAGTAATAAGTATAGGAATTTTATTGTGGAAGTATGCAAATTGTGTCGTGTCAAATAGGAGCAATAATATTCTTTACCCTTACTAGAGATGCTATGAAGAACATTGGCCAATTTAAAGTTTGAATAGTTCTGAAGACCGACTAGGTAGGGAAGATACTAGCTCTCACTCTAGAGTTCCCTCGATTCCCTTCACCTAGGGGCTAACATTCTCGTATCAGAACCTAAAACAATAAACTAAGTTGGGGGCTTTAACCTATCACTTTAAAGTCCTCTAACTATACACCCATCAATGAATGTTTCCCTTTTTATTTGCATTCAATCATTTGAACTACATTCTCATTCATACAACCTCATGTGATTCTTTTTAATTGTTGATTGAGATAATACCAGCCCGGTTCTTACATGTTCTCACAACAAATTTTAACATCTGGATTGGCCAAATCAAAACGTAAATGAAGTGCATGAATTTAAATCATCACAACTTCTTCTATCAATAAAAATCAATACTCTCCACAACTTCCATCCAAAACTTAAGTACTTATCATTTTAAGAAGAAAAATAAAGAAAACTACTCAGAATCCATGGAGAAAACAAGCCACACTTTAGTTTAAAAGAAGAAATCATTGTCAAACCAACAACAAGTCTCGATTAAAAATCAACAGCAGTCTAAAACAAAAAGATAAAAAACTTATCTAAAGTCCTCCACCAAACTCTTGAAGTTCCTTTGAATCTCCTCTCTTTCACAATCACTCAAAACAAAATAACAAAAAGGATAAAGTAAATAAAAGCGGTTCCTGAAAATCTCTCTGAATTAACTCCCCAGAGAAGAACTTTCAAAACTTACCAATATTTTCAGGACTCTTTTCTAAGACTTCTCTTCTTTCTTTTATATTTTTCCAAGAGGTGCCTTGGGATCTCTTCAAAATGTGTCTTGATTTGCCCAAGAGACGCATCCTTTCATGATAATTTTCATCTATGGTGGTTACAAGCACCTATTAAGCCAATGGGAGCCTAAAAAACCTCTTTGAAATTTGTGAAAACCAATTTTACTCTTCTAGTAACTGCCACTGGTGCTTAAGCACTGGGTCTCAATGCTTAGGCGTGTCCTTCTCTGTTTAATTACATTTTAGATAACTGAAGTCACCCAATAAAACTCTTAATTTGGATAAGGGAAATATTATCTTCAAGAATTTCAAAGGGTAGGACTTTTTAAGGAAGTGTGAAATGGGAATAACTCAAATTTGGAACATTTTATTTTGGAATCCAAATGAAAAGGAACTAGGGGTAGTAATGGATCCTGAGGAGAAGTGACTTCCCAAGTTATCCTATGGTTTGACTTCAATTTCGGAGAGAAGAAATATTTAAATGTTACATCCTGCCAATTTTATTAATTAGAGCTTACATTTATGTGAGATAGTCGCATAAATAGCTTGAAAGATGTGAGGTTTTAGTTCATAACAAATGACAACCTGATAATACTAAAACGAGATATGACCTTAATTATATAGTAAAGTCATACAAAGGCATAAAGATGAGTTGAAGATTTATGTCGCATTAGACGGACAAAATCGAAATCTTTTGGCTTGTTATTTAATTCTAAGAAAATATGTGCTATTGTAGATTCTCATGCTGTTGCAGATTGCTATTGTAGAAGGTTGCCCACAAAGTTAGCTCTAGACTCCTTGATGAAGTGGTAGTCATAAAGTCTATGGTTTAATGGTTTAAATGACAAGTTTAAAGTTCAATCATGGGGGGAGGGGGTTAAAGTTGATTAGAGCGACAATGATTAGAATCTCACGATTCCCTCATTCTGGTATTACTATTTTCTTTTGAATTTACTTAGGTTAAATGAGTTGTTAAACCCATTTAAACCAGGGAGATCTCATTAGCAACTCTGGGTTACCTCTTCCAAGGCACTCGTAAATTCAAAAGAACGTTTTAAATTTAGTGACATTTTAAAGAATTTATGGTTATCTTTGAAACAATTTGTTTTAGATTTTTGAAAATGTCGATTAATTTTTTAAAATAGTTTTAACTTTCACATATAAAGTAAAGTTCACAACCAAGCAGTTATAATATTTTGCAGCAAAAATGAATTACATAAAGAAAAATGATAGAAATTAAATAACACTGTAAAAACATACCTGTCATCTTCTCAACATTCCCGCTGAAAGATTAGCTTTTGCAATATGTATATAATTTTGCAGAAATTTAAATAGATCATAAGAGTAGATGAAGGCATAGCAAACAAACCCTCAAACCATGACTCAGTGAGTCCTGAAAGTTCTTAGTGGATGATTTCCTGGAACAAAATATAGTAAGTTCAATTTATCCCTTAAAATATCCAAGAGATTCCAAAGTATTCGGGGAATGACCCTGAACTAATTTAAAGATCTCTTGAAACATTTCAAGTTCATTTTGAACTTACTACATTGTCCTATTAATCATCTCAAGGTCAAATCAAACTTACCACATTACTCAGTAAAACTTGACATTTTAATTATTTCAAAAATGGGAGAAACTAGATAGTCTCTTAACATTTCATTTGATAGTTATATAAGTGGGTACCCCAAAGGGCAAGTTTAAAGTCATTAAGGATTTGATGCCCGAAGCTAAAGTAGGGCCTAAATTGTTTGAAAATGTTTATCAATTAATTAATTCCATCTTTTCTAATCCCAATTAAGACAATTCTGCATATCAAACCAAGTTCACTATTAGGCCCTCTAAATTTCAATTTTCAAAGTGAATTTAAGATAATTAAATAATGAAATGGGACTTCAATTCTCATCAATATCAAACTTAATATCTAATCACCAATTGGTGGGCTTAAATGAGTGAATTGTTATCTTCATAACATAAGCTCAATACCTTAGGATCATCTTAATTGAATTATCTTTCAAATCATGACAATTATCAAAATTACAAGTTTACCCTTATCATGAAAAGGATGGAAATTTGATTTTTACCTTTAACCCATTATTTTTCAATCATCCAAAATGTTTATTATGATCAATATTACCCATTTACCCTTAGATTAATCCTAAAATTTAATTAAGACACCAAAATTCAAAATGACCACTTTGCCCCTGGGGCTCTCCACTTCATAACTTATCACATGGAGCTCAAGTGTCCTTGAAATTTCCATGGAAACTCAATCATGAACTAATTAAAATATCAGGAGAGAAAATGTGGTCTTTTAGAATTTCATTTAATTTATATAATTATTTTAATTCAAAAATAAGATTTTTCCCATATTAATTTTTTTGAATTAATCAAAATAAGATTGTTTGTTATGGGAAAAGTTATTAGAGGTTCACCTAGGTTAGAGAAACACTTAGACAAAGTTCCATGATTTTTCAAATTATATTTTAATTATTATAATTACTTTAATGGAAAATTAGGAAAATACATTTTTAGCCTTTTAAAATTTATATTTAACTTAAAAAAATTAAGAAAAATATTTTAATGAGTCCCAAATGACCATAAAATAATTAGGGACATTTTGAACCATTTTTTGTATTTTTGAAAATTTTATTTATTTTTAATTATTTTTAATTTAAAATATAGCTTAAAAATGAAGTATTTTCTCAAAAATAATTTTAATTTTTCCTAAGTGCCCCTGATCACAAGGAACTCAAAAAACCACTTTTCATAAATTTTTCTAAGTGTATTTAATTTGATATAATTATTTTTGCATAAAAAATACATTTTTTCTTAGAATATTAACTTTAGTACTTAAACTTAATCAAATAAATTTCAAATTTTTCGAGTGGGTCAACATATTTTTTTACATAATGTGGAATTGATTTTATTTATTTTTGAATAAAATTTAATTTAAATAATTTAACATAAGATATAACCATTTAAGTAACTATAGAAATGTACAAATATTATCCGAACCATCCTGATAATTTTTTCTAAGCTTCTCTAACCACTGAGAACCTACTACAATTTATCTCATAATTATCTAAGTGAAATTTTAATTTATATAATTATTTTAATTCAAAATAGCCATCCAAGCTTGAAAATTAAGGTTACATGCATAGAGATGCTTTCTGACCTTGGAAAAATCAGAAAACATCTCCTTTGTCATGAGGAATGAACCCTCAAAGTTTCAAACCATGGTGGACAATATTTAATTAAAATAAATTAAAATACCTCAAAGACTATTTTAATTAATTAAAAATTAGAACTCATTAAATAATTTTTATTTTTGGTCCACATTATTCTCCTATGTTCAATGACAAGAGGGTATTCTTATTTTATTTTTGTTATTTTTCTATGCAAATGTATGGATTTTTAAAGTTCTAGCATTTAATTAATTCATAAAATCCCTCTTTTTCTACTTATCCAAGCGGCACCGTATCATCCTCGGCATCTTCGAAGTCCCCATGCGGTGATCCGCCATTTGACACCGCCAGCCACCTCAGCACCTTGTTAGTTCTCATTTTTGCTCCATCTTCTCATCTTAAGTGATCCTGACCCTCCGTTTAATACACACGCGATCAGATGGCTGTGGGTCATCGTCCTCAATGGTCAGAACCCGTGAACCGTTCGACTTCTAGACTTAAGATCTCGCTCGATACTCAATCAAATTAAGTGTAGTTTGTTCCTCCACTTTCATCTACTCAAGACGAACACATCCATGCAGTTACAATACTATGAAAAACAATTTTGTTTATCAAAGGCCCAAACCGAGCCAAAATTTAGGGTTGAGACCTTATACATGAGTCAGAGAAGGGAAGCCTCAATCAAATGCTTGTGGAAGCTTTGATAGGGTCCAACAAACCTCCTAGAAGTGTTGATTTGCTCTGGTGCAAGGTCTGGTGTAGAACTTCTCCAACGGGTGGTGCAGACTTAGTCTAGAGCTAGGTTTGAGAGCTCTAGAGATAGTGATTTCAGTGAAAAACTTCCTCTCTAGCTCTGGTGAAGCTCATAGAATAGTTAATTTGAGGTTTGGTGGAGTGTGGTGAGATGTTCTATTTCTGGCCAGATTTTAAGCTTTGGAATTGAGCTCATACAATGGTGGAGGTGGTTGGGAAATGGCTGGATTGAGCTTAAGGAGGCTTGAAGGGACTCTGGAAATATTTTGGCAGAGTCTCCCCAATAAATTGAATGATCTCTTTTCTTGGTCGTGGGAAGTTGGGTTTAAATAGGAGAGCTTGAGGTTGCTGACTGGGGCTCAATTTAGGTTCATCTAGCAGTTTATGTGGAGGGCTGAAGAATGTCAAAGACCAATTGGGATGAGCCAACTTAGATGGATGAATTTGAGTGCATTTAGGTGAGAAGGCTCTCTTAGGTTAGGGTTTTCTGGCCACTAGGTCGGCCGGCTAGGGCAGAGGACGTGGTCAAATAGTCTGGTGAGCCAGTGGGAGGGTTAATGATGTTGAACTCTTAATGGTTAAGGCTTGATGGCAAATATCTTTGGATTTAGCCAATGATGGGAGGAGATCCCCTAAATCAAGTGTCCATTGGTCCATGACTCATGTAGGGTGGGCTAGGTGGGTCTAGCCTAGTCACTATGGTCTAAAGAGTGGTTGTGGTGGCTTTGGTTTGATCAATTTGGTTTAGTTGGTTAACATTGGTGCACGGGTTCAATTTTGGGCATTTTGTGTTAAAGTTGGACCATAATTGGGCTTGAGCTTAGATTGGGTCCAATTGATTGAGCAACTTGACTTGAATGATTGTCATGAATATTTTAGAAAAGTTTTGGAGTGGTTTTGAATTGATTTGGAAGCTCAATTTGAAGGATTTTGGCTCATGGCCAATTTTGGTGCATTTGGGCTACCCTTAGGTTTGGATCGGGCTAGGGCTTTGGTCAGACCCAACTGATGGTTCCAAATGGTCCATGGTATTGTCATGAAGAGTTTTGAATGTCGATTGAGTGAAAATTTTGGGGTTATGACATTCAATCTGATGGAATTTGAGGACCTGGCTAATTTGGAGTAAATTTGGGGGTTTTGGTCCAAGTTGAATTTGAGTGAAATTGAGGCTTGAACAAGGCCAATTGAAAGTTCAATTTGATATAGGGAAGTGTTGTAAAGAGTTTAAGATTCAAAATTGGGGTAATTGGATAGGCTTGGGTGTTCAATTTTGTGAAACTTTGGCTTAGGGCAAATTGGGGATTTTGGGATTGAGATTGAAATTGGGTTCAATTGGTTTTGGATTTGGTTTCAATCAACTTCAGGCATGATGAATTTGAGTTTAGAATTGAAATTGGTGTTGATTGAGACCAAATTGGTGGAAATTGGGGGTGAATTATGGTAATTGGGCCTTTAAGGGTATTTTGGAGCTTTTGGTCAAAATAGATCAAATTGGTCAAATTGAGCTCAATTGAGTGGTCCAAATTGGTTTTGGGGACATTTGAAATGATTTTGAAGGTTTTGAGATAGTTTGGGTCACCAGGGTATTTTTGATATTTTGTCAAAATCAAGGGTATTTAAGTAATTTTTAAAATTTTGAGGTGTTTTGGGCAATTTCGGTGGTTTCAAATGGTTTGAAATGATTTTACAACAGAGTTGGGTATTTTGGGTAACTTTTTGGATTTTGGTCAATTTTGGGGTTTCAAGGGTAGTTTGGTAAATTTGGTATATTTTGGGAGCAAAAAGCTAAATTGGGTATTTTAGTAGGATTGGGGAGTTGCCAACCACACAACCACCCCACTTGAGCCATGGAACAATAGAATCCCCTACTTTGGGTACTCCATGTATTAGTCTTAGTTAAACCCTAGCCTAGGTTAAACATGTTTGGGTTTCAAGGGACCATCTACATCAAAAGGTCAAGGGGCCAACTAAGCATATTTAACTAAAATATGAGATTGTGAGTGTATATTTGTTTTTAAAATTTTGAGGTGTTTTGGGCAATTTCGGTGGTTTCAAATGGTTTGAAATGATTTTACAACAGAGTTGGGTATTTTGGGTAACTTTTTG
>NEWO01001990.1:4984-22576 GCA_003013225.1 Phalaenopsis aphrodite
TGTTTAGTTTTCGTAAGTTTACTTTTGAAAGTTTAGCAATTAGTTTAGTTAACTTAGTTCTTTTAACTGCATTTTATTTAGTATTTACTCTAATACTTTAGATTCAAATTTAGTGCTTCAGTTTTGTAGTTGTAATTTTGATTTACATTATAGTTATAAGAATTAATCTATAAGCATTTCCAATTTTTGTGTGAGATTGATATTTAGGACTCCAATATAGACCTTTATTACTTGAATGATATGTATTACTTGTGTTATTATTTGGGGATTTGACAATTTAAATGTTTTGAAAGATAAAATTATTTTCACAATTTTTTTTGTTTGGTTTGCATTACATATTTTTTTATTATTACTATCGTGTGTATTTTATAATATTAAAAAATATTTTAACACTCACAAATCTAACCTGCATCAAGTTTTTTTTGCCGTTGTCGGGGAAATAACAGAAAGTGTTAATAAATTATTTTATAATTTAGATCATTTTATTGTAACTAAAAAAAATTGTTTGTAGTTTCATTTGAATATTTTCATATTTTAGTGTGTTTTCTTATTTTAATTTCTTATTGTGTTTGTTTATGTGTTGTTTAAGATCTGAAGATTTAGTACCTTATGATTCAAAGTTAGGAAAAATTACTAGAAAAATTCAAAAACTACAAAAGGAGGTAGATCATTTTAGCAAAATGGCTTGTAACTCAAGCAATGATGGAAATGAAAATGAACATCATCAGAGACCTTTTGAGAGATTATGTTAATCCTAAAACATATAAAATTCATTTGAGTATACAAAACCCTGTCGTAGTTGTCAATTCGTTTGAGCTTAAACCTGTTATTATCCAAATAGTTGAGAATAATCAGTTTTGGAGAACACCAACTGAAGATCCTAACTTACACCTTGCTAGTTTTAAGAATTGTGTGCTACATTTAAATATGATGGAGTGTCGAATGATGCCGTCAGACTTAGAATTTTTTCTTTTTCACTATGGGATAAAGTTATGATGTGCTTAAACTGGTTAGCTCTTGGACCTATCAGAACTTGGGGAGACTTATCACAAAAATTTTTATCTAAATATTTTTCGCCTTTAAAAATTGCTAAGCTTAGAAATGATATTACATCTTTTTGTTAGTTTGAAGAGGAATTAATTTATGAAGCCTGGGAAAGATTTAAAGATCTCATTACGAAGTGTCCACACCATGCCTTACCAGATTGGTTAATTATTCAAACTTTTTAAAACAGATTTGTTGGATTTCTAAGATCAATAATTGACACTATTGTTGGTAGATCATTAATGTCAAAACCATTTGATGAAGCATATTCTTTAATTGAAGAGATGTGTACTAATAATTTTTAGTGGCCCTCTGAAAGGGTGTTGACCTCACTTTTGGTTGAGGTTTAGTTTTTTCCTATTTAGTAGCCTATGGTCTAGCCATATGACTTTTCTGTTGACAATTCCTAGAAAACTAGAAAAGGAATCCTCACCATTAGAAATTATACCCTCTTCTTTGCTCAACTCAAAGTTCCACATATTGATCCTAACCTCTAGTACTTAATAGGTGGGGTCACTATAAGGGAGCTCAAGGAGAGTCCCTCTAGGAGTGCCTGACCTTACAGTTGGGTGTTGGTCTGGAGCTAGTTCACTCACCTACACTCACTCTCACCCACAATCACTCACAAACCTAAACCCAAAATTTCTTGACTTTGATCCCTTGATCTTTTGGGAGACTCATGTAGATGGTCCCCTAAACCCATTGGCCTAGGCTAAGGTTTAGATAAGACCAGTACATAGAGGACCAAAATGGGGTTTCCATTGGTCCATAGCTCATATAGGGTGGTTGGCACCCCAATTCTAAAAACAATTATCCAACTTGGTCTCTTGCCCCAAAATCTCGCAAATTACCTACCCTCGGAGCCCTAAATTTGGCCAAAATTTTCAAAATTCCCAAATCGAGCCAAAATACCCATATTTATCCAAAAATTATTTCAAACCTTTTCAAAACACCCAAATTACCTAAAATCCCCAAAAATTCTAAAATTACCAAAATACCCTCCAAAATTACAAAAATACAAATGGAACCCCAAACTTTCACAAAACCTCCAAAATTACTTTAAACGTTTCTAAAACCAATTTGGGCCCTCCAATTGAAACTAATTTGATCATTTTGACCAAAACCCCCAAGTTGCCTTTAAAGGCCCAACTTCCCTAAATTTACCCATAATGTCCATCAATTTTGTCCCAATTTCCCCCAATTTCAATCCTAAACTCAAATTCACCTTCCACATGACTAATATAAACCAAATACAAGCTTAATTATTCCATTATTTGAGCCCAATTTTGATCTAAGTAAAACCCCCAATTTTGGCCCTATGACTTAATCCCACCAAATTAAACCCCATAGACTACTCAATTTGTCACAATTTATGTTGAAAACTCTTCATAACAATTCTACACATGAAATTTGACCTTTAATTGGCCTTAGTGAAGCCTCAATTTTACTTAGTTTTAACCCAAGTTCAAAATTCCCAAATTTGCCCCAAATTGGCTGTCCCCAAATTCCACCAAATTGATTGCCCTAAACCCAAAATTGACACCCAATTTATGTTGAAAACTCTTCATAATGTTCCTATAGAGTACTTTCAACAATCAATTTGGACTTAGCCCAACCTTAGCCCAACCTAGACCCAATTCTAGCCCAATATGCCCAAATTGACCAAAATCTCAAAATCCTTCAAATTGAACCCCCAATCGAACTCAAAGTCATTTCAAACCTTCACCAAAAATCTTCACTACAATCATCTACACAATGTTGATCAGTTAATTGGGCTCAAAGTCATGGCTAGCCTAACCCAAACCGAGCCTTTTCCCATTTGGACCCACATTGGACACATGCACCAAAATTGACCTAGCCATGTCAAATTGATCAAGGCAAGACTTCTACAACCAAATTTTGGGTCCTAATAACCAAGCTCGACCCACTTAACCCACCCTAGATGAGCCATGGACCAAAGGTCACCTAAATCAAAGGATTTGTTTCCTAAATTGCTTAAGCCAAAGATATCTTTGCCAAAACCTATCATCAACCCATATTAATTATTGTGACACATTTCTTTAAGATTTCTGAGCCACCCAAGCACCTTCTCTACCATTGTCGGCTATCCTAGTTGTCGGAGCACCTCAAAATTGAGAGCCACCATACTAAATCCTCACCCAATTGACCCATTTGAGTTGTCTCACTCCCATTGGCCAATTACACCGCTTAGGCCACCCCCTGAGCTCCACTCTCCGGCCACGAATATAAAAAGCTCCCCTCCATGGAAAAATACAAGTGTTGAAAATTTCTTAAGGAAATAATGCTAAATTACTCCCACAACATCCTTGAGACCTCCTCAGTGCAACACAACAACCTCCCTGCTCTGATTCTCATCAAGAGCTTAATTTTTGAGCTCGATTCCGACCGAAATAGGACAAACTCCAACACAGCTCCACAGTGCAGCAAAATCAAATTAAACTTGCCCAAACGTTCACCACTGTGAGAGAAGAAGAAGCCCCATAAAAACCCCCTCACAAAGAGCCTCTACCTCTGACTTTGACCAATGCTCAAAATTGAGCTTCACTAAAGTCTGCCCTAGACAATTCACCAAGACTAGAGGATCCATCCCTGAGCTCCTTGGACCGCCGCAAACGTACCAAGTACCTCTGATTGAAGCCTCCCTTCTCAGAGAAAAGGTATAAAACTCCCCCTCTTCCCGAGCTTCATTCGATTCTTCATTCATGTACGTTTAATTTCGTGGAATGTTTATCATATGGATGTATTTGCCTAGTTTAGACAAGTACATAAGATCAAACCCAAGTTGATTTGATTAAGTGAGCTTGAGTTCATAAGCCTAGAAGGTGGATGACGCTCAGGATGCACCAGAAGAGGACACAGACTGACGACCGTCGGATGGCACGTGTATCAAATGGAGGGTTAAGATGAAGTTGGACGGGAGATCCCAACATAAAGCATAGGCCGCGTGGCACTAACTCAGAAGGCTGCTCCAAATGGGGAGCAGTTGCGTGGAGACTTCGGAGCTACCTAGGATTGTGTGGCGCCGCGTGGTTTAAGTAGGAAAATAGGGTTATTTTTTATTTAATTAAATGAGCTAACTACAAAAATCGATATCTTGGTGTAGAAAAATCATAAAAATAAAATAAAAATACCTTCTTACTCAGTGAACAAAAGAGAATAATGTGGATAAAAATAAAAAATTATTTTCCAAACATATGATTTTATATTAATTAAATACCATGTGAGGTATTTTAACTCTCCATGACTAAGAAGTGTTCAACATGGCTAAAGATTTTTAGGGTTTATTCATCATCACAGAGGGGATGTTCTATGATTTATCCAAGGCCAGAGGGCATCTCTATGCTCCTAACCTTAATTTTCAAGCCAAGGTGACCATTTTGGCTTATTTTGATTATATAAATCAAAATATCATTTGGAAAATTATGCGAACAATTTTAGTAGGTTTCTTGTGGTCATAGAAGTCTAGAAAAAATGTTGTGATGCTTTGAATCACTTTGTAAATTTATATACTTAGTTAAATGTGAATACTTTGTATAAGTTATGTAAATTAAATACATATAAAAAATTAACAAAATCAACTCCACATTGCTCATAAAAATTATATCTACCCACTGTAAAAATTTCAAAATTATTTGGCTTAGTGTAAGCACTAAAGTGGATTTTCTAAGAAACCTTATATTTTTGTACAAAAATAAATATAATAAATTAATAACACTTAGGAAAATTATAAAAAGTAGTTTTATGAGTTCCTTGTGATTAGAGGTACTTAGGAAAAATAAAAATCACTTTTAATAAAACACTTAATTTTTGGGCCTCATTTTGAATTTTAAATAATTAAAAATAAATAAAATTTCAAAAATACAAAAATACTTCAAAATATTCCTAATTAATCTTTGATCACTTAGGACTCATTAAAATTTTTTTTTCTAATTTTTCTAAGTTCAAAAAAAATTTTAAAAAGCTTAAAAATGAAATTTTTTTATTTTCTCACTAAAATAATTGTAATAAATAAATTAAAAATAAAAAAATACAAAATTTGATTATCTGAGTTTCCTTAACTTAGAGGAGTCTAAGAAAAATATAAAAATATTTTTTTTAATTAAAACACCATTTTCTACTAAATTAAATCATGAAAATTGTGCCAAATTTAAATAATAATAATAATAATTTAATTCAAAAAAATCATGAAATTTTACATATGCATTTCTCTGACCTAAAGAAACCCTTAATAATTTTCTCAAAAGTAAAAGCTTTATTTTGAGAAGTTAAATAAATCACCATTTGAAAATCTTATTTTCTTAATTTAAATAAATAATCAAATTAAATTAAAATTTTGAGAAATCCACATTTTCTGCTCTAATACTTTAATTACCTCATGAATATGACACTTCAAGTCCTCAAAGTCATTTGATTTGTGTTTTGTGAGTTATGAGGTGCCCCAAGGGTAAAATAGTCACTTTAGACTTTGGTGCTTTAATTAAAATTTAGGTTTAACCAAAGGAAATATGGGTAATTCTGATCTTAATAAACATGATTTGATGATTGAAATACAATGGGACTAAAATATAGAAACTCACTCGCCACCCTTGCACAACATCAACAAAATCATAATTCTCCTAATCTTCATGATTTTGAAGTCAATTAAGATCAAATGATTCTTAAGGGGCTTAAATTAGAAAGGATGATAATTTACTTTTCTTAAGCCCAAAGTTGAGGATGATTTCATTACTTGATAAGAATACACATCACTTAAACTAAAATTTTTGATACATACCATTTCACCTATTATGATTACAAAGGCTTAGTAGTGACCTAGGTTTGATTCATAAACTCAAGTTGATTGGATTTAGAAAATGATATGATTGGCTATTAACATCTTTAAACACTACAAGCCTAACCTTAATTGCAGGCATCACAATCTTAAAGACTTGTCTCAGGGGTACTCATTCACATAACTCTTAAACGAAACATCAAATGACCAATTGAGTATTATATCTCTAACGATAATTAAATTAAAAGTTTCACTGAGCAATAGAGGTAGTCACACTTCAACCTCAGAAGATTATTGGGACATTTTGATAAGTTCAAAATGAACTCATAATGTTTCAAGAGATATTCAAAATGATTTAGGGTCACACCTTAAATATTTTGAACTCTATTGGACATCCTGAAGGACAAATTGGACTTGTCATACTTTGTCCTAGAATCATTCACTAGGATCTTCTGAGATTCAACAAAATCATAGCTTGGGGTTTGATAGCTAAACCTTCATCTACTCTTACAACTTAAATCTTCTTGCAATATTATATATGTGCTTTACAAGTACTCACCTTTCAGGTGGTGGAACGAGAAAACTCGCCAATTATTCGAAGATGTGTACCATTAGAAGAAACTTCTGAAACTATCCAAAAAAGTTATAATTTTGATTTTGGGGGACATTTTGGTGTTGATAAAACAACATACAAAATTTTACAATCTGGATTCTATTGGCCTACAATTTTTAGAGACGTTAATGCTTATATTAAAACTTGTGATAGATGTTAATGAGTAGGTAGTATTTCCAGAAGAAATGAGATGTCCCTCAATTATATGCTAGAAGTTGAAATATTTGATGTTTGGGGATTAGATTTCATGGGATCATTTATATTATCTTTCGAAAATTTATATATTATGTTAGCAGTGGACTATTTGTCCAAATGAATAGAAGTTGTTGCTTTACCTTTATGTGATGCTGAAAGTGTTGCAAAATTTTGAAAACAAACATATTTTGTAGATTTAGGATGCTGAGAGTTATCATTACTGATGGGGGAAGTCATTTTAGAAATGCCATAATGGAGAAGTTATTAAAGAAATATCATATAAATCATAGGATTGCCACTGCTTATCATCATCAAATAAGTGGTTTGGTTGAATTATCCAATTGAGAAATTAAAAGAATTATGGAAAATCTGTGAATCCAACAAAAATGGATTGGTCAGTCAAACTTGATTATGCCTTGTGGGCTTATAGGACTGCATACAAAACTCCTATAGGAATATCCCCATATATGTTATATTTGGGAAAGCTTGTCACTTACTAGTTGAACTTGAGCATAAATCATATTGGGTGATTAAAGAGTTCAATTATAATTTGAAAGATGCTGGTGAGAAAAGATTATTGAAATTAAATGAGCTTGAAGATGTAAGGAGTGAATCTTATGAGAGTGCTAAGATTTATAAAGAAAAGATGAAGATGTGGCATGATTGAATGATTCTTACTAAAAATTTTCAGCAAGGGCAACAAGTTTTGCTATATAATGGAAGGTTAAGATTATTTCCAGGCAAACTTAAGTCCAGGTGGATGGACCCATTCGTTGTGATAAAAGTTTATCCTTATGGAGTTGTGGATATTAAAGATCCTAAGTCTAAGAAAATATTTAAAGTTAATGGACTTAGACTGAAACCTTATTTTATAGGGGATCAACATAAATTTAATGATGAAATGATGTTGGTTCAACCAGAATAAGCACTGGTTACGTCGAACTGACGACGTAAAACCAAGCGCTTTGTGGGAGGCAACCCATATTTATCAGAGTATTTTTATTTTGATTTTTGTTTTGTGTGTGATTAAGAAAATTGGGGTAGTATTTTTGAAAACTATTATATGTTAGTAAAGATTTTAAGATTCTATTTAGTGACCAAGACATGTTAGAATGAGAATTTGGATGTTAGGTTGACTAGTGCAAAAATGTGCACTAGCACTTAAGCGCCAGATCTGACGCTTAAGCGTGACAGTTTAAACACATGTGCAAAATTAATATTCTAGAAGTTTAACTACTAATTAGTTTGTAAAAACGTGCGAAGGCAGTTTCTAAACATGTTTAGGAATTATTGGAAGGATTTAGACCGATAAATTGAAGGGCTTTTGTGAAGGAACTTCACCCTAGATCATTTCTAGCCCTAAAAGTCTAAGAGAAAGTGAGATTTAAAGAAAATGACTTCATCGGAGATGAATTTGAAGAAGAAGAAAGAAATAATGAGGAAGAGGTTCATTAGTCATAGTACACAAGAGATGTATAACGGTTTCTTAGTTGTTAGTATTGAAGGGATATCAGAGAAGATCAATAAAATTAAGAATACTATGGCTTTATTGGAGGCCAAGGTACTTGAGTTGCATGCACATCTATTGCATATTAGATGGCAATTGAAGATGAAATTTAGCCACACTAGTTATATAGAGGAAGCGGGTAAGGCGATGTTCATAAAGCAGAAGTGGATTGAAGAAGATAGCATCAGAGCTTGTCACCACCGTCTATTTTATCAACTCTATATTCCTGGAGAGACTAATGAAAGACAGGAGTTTGCTCCTTAAAATGAAGAATGAAATTAAGTTTAGTGTTAGAATTTGTGTGTTAGAAGTTATTTTTTTCAAATAGTTTAGTGTTTAAGTCTTGTTTTAGTATTTATGACTTCTTATATGTGTTTAACTGTGAAATGATTGTTGTGTATTCGTATTTAAGAAAATTTTCTCATCCAAGTCTATTTAGAGCGAGAATTAAGTGTTTAAAGGTATTTGTTCTTGTTTGCGAATTAATATAAGTTTGTTTTGTGAAAATTTGTGTTATTTTTAGCCTTGAATTGAAATAGTTATTATGGAGAATTTTGAGAAAGAGAGGAGCTATAGGAAGTTGAAAATAGTCATTTAAGTGCTATGAGACCATTTAGGGGTAGTTTACTTAGGCAAATACCGCATTTTACTTTAATATGAAAATTTTGAAAATTGTGCACTGGCACCTAAGCGCCACATCTCGCGCTTAAGTAAGAGCCAACCCGAGAGGCATGCACCTAAGTGCCATTTGCCCATGCTTAAGCGCCGGTTCACGCGAAAGGTTAAAAGTGAAATTTTAGCCCGAAAATCACCATTTTTAATGCCACTATCACCTTCAACCTCTATAGTTTGCAATTTTTGAGGGCTAGGGCACATCTAAAGTGAAGCTTACTTGGTGGAATCAAGTGAAATTTTCTTGATCCAAGTTCCTTGAGGTAAGAGCTTTACTTATATGCAAAAAATTTGGATTTCACTATGTATTTTGAGCACATTTGGAGAAATTTGAAAAATCACTATTCATGGTGAAAAATGAGAAAAAAATCTATGGAAATTGCATGGGAAGTGTAGTTTATACTTTGAAAGTTTAGTTTAGTAATTTAGACTTGATTTTTGAAGTTTTTTTTGAAATTTATAAAATTTGCAGAATGACACCAAGAATGAAGCGGGGCGAAGGAAAGAGCCCTCTCAATTCGAGTAAATTTGTTAGTTAGAAGGCTCAAGATTGGTATAGTGATGTGTTGCAATCACGAAAGCTAATTTAGGAGCCGTGTTTTAAGAATCCTGGTGAACACATAGAGGATTTGATCGTTCGCTGATAGTGGGAACGATTCTGTTGTTTCTTTGTTGTGGCGGTTATCTCTGTTGTTAAAGAGTTCTATGCAAACCTCCCTGAGGCTGAAGACAATAGAGTTATGGTTCAAGAAAATTGGTACCTTTTTCATCGGAGTTAATCAACTTGTTTTATCATCTGCCGCATGATACATTATGTTTTTATGCAAATTATAGTCCGACTGAAGCGGAGTTAGACGAGATTATTTCTTACTTAATTGTTGGAATAGGACTTTGGAAGATCACTAATGAGAGGAGAGCCAACTTCCCAACTTCAAAGTTATGTGCACCTTCAAAGGCCTAGCACTATTTTATTTCAGGTCGTCCACTACCAACAAATCATCTCAGTGAAGTGACCAGAGAGAGAGCAACGTTAAATTCTTGTATCCAGAAAGGAAAGCTCATCAACATAAGATCTTTGCTTTATCATACTATCATCAGTTCTACCACTGTCGTTACTACTGCAGGTCTGGGATTTGCTTCCTTGATCTATTCTTTATGTGAGCGAGCTGGAGTTAAATATGTTAGCTGAGAGGAAGTGTTGTTACCTCTAAAGCCCATCACTAAGGTGAATGTGAAGAATTATTCTGAGCATTCTATTTTTGGTTAGAGAGGAGAATTTTCTAGGAGTTATGGAATGGAGACTTCTGCTACTTCTACCTCTGCTGCTTCTGTATCTAGACCATCTACCTCACGTGCTTCTACATCTAAAGGTGAGTCTACTAAGACCCAAGATCAATTATTACAAAGGATGATAGATTATATTAATTTTATCGCTAATAAAGTTCAGAATTTAGAGTGTTTTGCAGAGCATACTGATAAGTATAGTAGGAGAAAAAGTGATTATGAAGAGAAATTCTACTCATCTTTGGAGAACCTAATTAGGGGTGACCAGGAGTGCAATTTCCTCCATATCCTCGATATCATGATTATGAGCCTGCAGAAAAGTGGTATAACGGTGATTCAAAAGATGAGAAGTAGAATTGAGAGATTTTTATGTTTGTAATATGTGTTAGACTATGTGCTTTGGACTTGAGTATTTTTATGTTATAGACTATGTGGTGTGGTACTGCTACATTTGCATCTTTGTGATGATATGTACTATGTATTGTGTTTTGGACTTTTGTATTTTATTGTTATTGTGATGTTTGTGTTAGTTAGTAGTTTGTTTTAAAATTCTAGGATAGTAACTGTTGTGAGTTTTGTGATTTAGTTAGTTTAGAACTTAACTTAATTTTATGTCTTTTGAAAAGATGAAAATCTTGCTAACTTAGGTCTTAAATATTAAATTTCAGAAATTGCTACCCCGTATTTTTCTTTTATCATGTTTGTGGGTTTGTTTTTATGTTAAAATTGTGAAGTCATGTTAGTGTGTTAGTTTGCTTTTATGTTTGTACCCACTGTTTAGAAGTTTATTGAATTTCTACATGTTGAATTGAAATGAAAATATTAGAAAAGTTGATCAAAATTAATTTTACTCCTGTTCTTTAGTTTTATACTTGTATCATTAGAGTATAAAAATTCCTGTTAGCAGTTATTTTAGTTTTCACTCCTACTTATATATATTTGATGCTAAACTATTTAATCTGTTAAAAAATTTAAGTTTTGGAGGGGGGATGAAAAATATTTTCAAAACTTTAATTTTATTTATTCTCAAATGAACTACAAGTGAATTTAATTTGAAAAGAAAAACTGATCATGTATATGAAATTATATTAGGGATGTAAATTTTGATTTTAGAAATGAGTAAGAGAATTTAGTTGAAATTTTAAGTAATAAGGAAAAACTTTAAGTTAAAAGTTTTTAGTATAAAAAATGATTAATATAAGTAACTATCTTTATTAAGAAACATTGTATTTTTTAAAATTTTTGAAATTTAGAAATTTATTTTTATTACTTAAATTTCTTTTATTAAAAATAATTTTCAAAGCTATTATTATATTTATAAGTAAAAGTTTTGTATCAAGACTTTGCTTTAGGAAAGGAAAAGTAGAATTCAAAATTATTAAAGGTTTGTCTAGATATAGTAATCCTTGCCTAAAAATAAAGAAAAAGAAAAAGAAAAGAAAAAGAAAAAGAAAAGAAGAAGAAGAAGAAGAAGAAAAAGTGAGGGAGGAGAAGCTTGAGGATTAGTGCCTAATCGAAAATTGGTTCTACAATTGCTCTTTTTAATGTATAAGACTTGAGAAATTCTTAAGCTTATAGATATAATATAGTAAGTAAAATTATTCTTAATCAAAATTTTTAAGTGGAGATAATAAAAAAACTAAATTCTAAATTTGGAAGACTTACAATATTTCTGAATTAGATAGGAACTCATATTTTCATCTTTTTTAATATTAAAAATTTCTAAACTTTAAGTTGGTATCATTTAGTGAATATTTTTTTTCTAAATTAGACTACTATATTTCTAAATCTAAATTTTATTAACTCCTAAAGAAACTCATATACATATCATACATATTTAGTCTTTAAAGATTGAGTTATCACTTGAGGACAAGTAACATTTTAAGTTTGGGGGATTTTGATACGCCTAAAATATATAGTGTTCTTAGACACATTTTTATACCTATTTATGAGATATTGCACTTTAATGGAAGATATTTTTATGTTTTTCTTTTAGGAACATGTAAAAAGGTGAAAAATGCTTAAAAAAGTGAAAAATGATCAAATTTGGTGTAAATAGGTGAAAAATGTCCAAAAGTGTTTTGGCGCCTAAGCGCCAGATCCAACGCTTAAGCGCCGGTTAAATAGAGAAGGCTGCACTTAAGCGCCAGAGGCCCCGCGCTTAAGCGCCAGTGGTAGTTATTGGATGATTAAATTTGGTTTTTGTGAATTTTAAAGATTTTTTTGAGGCATCCATTGGTTTAATAGGTGGTTACAACCACCATGGACAAAAATTATTGCGAAAGGATGCATCTCTTGGGGAAATACATCAAATCAACACACATTTTGAAGAGATACCAAGACACCTTTTGGAGAATTATAAAAGAAGGAAGATTGAGACTTTAAAAGGGGGTCCTGAAAGTACTGAGAATGTTTTGAAAGTTATAAAATTAGGGAGTTAGTTGGAGAGATTTTCAGGCACCACATATTTATTCTTTTTATTTTAGTTTTATATTGAGAGTGTTGTAAAAGAGATGAGAATCAAAGGAACTTAAAGAGTTTGGTGGAGGACTCGAGATAAGATTTTATCTTTTGTTTTAGACTACTTATAGTCTTAATGGGGACTTGTTGTTGGTTTGACAATAATTTCTACTTTTAAACTAAAGTGTGGTTTTGTTTTCTCCATGGATCTGAGTAGTTTTCTATATCTTTCTTCTTAAAAAGATAAGTAATTAAGTGTTGGATGGAAGTTGTGGAGAGTATTGATCTTTAATTTTGGAAGAAGTTGTGATGATTAAATTCATGTACTTCATTTACTTCTTGATTTGGCCAATCTAAATGTGAAAATTTATTGTGAGAACATGTAAGAACCGAGTTGGCATTGTCTCAGTCAATAATTGGAAAGAATCACATGAGGTTGTATAAATGAGAATGTAGGTCATATGATTTAGTGCAAATAAATAGGGAAATATTCATTTAAGGATATAAAGTTAGAGGACTTTAAAGTGACAGGTTAAAGCACCCTACTTGGTTTATTATTTTAGGTTCTTATATGAGTTGTTAGCCCGCATGTGGAGGGAATTGAGAGAACTCTAGAGTGAGAGTTAGTATCTTCCCTGCTTAGCCGGTCTTCAGAATTATTCAAACTTTAAATTAGCCAATGTTCTTTATAGTATCTCTAGTAAGGGTAAAGAATATTATTGCTCCTATTTGGCACAACACAATATGCATACTTCCACAACAGGATTCCTATACTTATTATCGATTCATGATAAGGAGATAGTTATTTTTATATTTAGTGCTTTTCTTCTACAAAAACTAAAGTTATCTTTTTAAGCTTGCTCCATTTTTGTCAAAATATTAAAATTACCAAAATAATTTAAGATTTCCTTACTGTAAAAATGTCTTTAGTTTAAATAATAGTCTTTTTAAAATAGAAAGTTTTCCAAAAAGTGCATATTTCAAATCTTTCCTGTGGGTTCGATATTCAGGTCTTAATCAAAAAGTCCTATATTACTTGAGAACGATACGTATACTTGTGTCATATCCCAATATATAAAAATTAACAGTTAAATTATTATTTTTATTCAAGATCAAGTTTTTGGTTTTGTTATGAAATAAGGAAATATAAGTGAAAATATAATCAGAATTATTGTTATATTGTTGCATATAAGCAGTTTCGGGATCAATAACAAATTTTCAAATTTTTTAGAAATATTGAGGAAATTAATGATAAACATTCCATTATTGAAGCCTTTGCACAAATGTCAATCTATGTGAAGTTCATGAAGGATATACTTAATAAGAAAAGAAAGTTTGTAGATAATGAGACTACTTCACACAATGAGCAGTGCAGTGCTATACATCAGAAGAAGCTTCCTGAAAAACTTAAAAATTCTAGCAGTTTTACTATTCCTTATGCTATTGGTGAAAGATTTTTTTGAAAAGCTTTTCGTTATTGAAGAGCTAGTATTAATCATATGCCTTTATTAATTTTCAGAATGTTGGTTTTAGGAGATATTTCACCTACAACTATAACTCTTTAGTTAGCGGATCGTTTGAATACCTATCCTAAAGAAGTTATAGAAGATGTTTTGGTAAAAGTTGATAAATTGATCTTTCCTATGGATTTTATTTTATTAGATATGGAGGAAGATAAAGAAATTCCTATCATTTTAGGAAGATCATTCCTTGCCACAAGAAGAGTTTTGATAGATGTGCAGAAAGGAGAACTAACTATGAGAGTTAGTGATCAGGAGGTTACATTTAATATTACAAGATCAATGAGATACCCTACAAAAGAGCAAGAGATTAAATGCTTTAGAATGGATATTAATGAATATTTAAGCCATAAATGATTCACAAAAAAAATTGAAAACAATTTTGAAAAAGAATATTTGGAATATGAAGATGAGGATAAAATTAAAGATGAATCTATAGAAGTGAGTAATGAAGATTTGGATTATGTTCAGGAAAAATGTGAATTGTAAGATCCTACAGATGATAACAAGAATTTGATTTCATCTATTCAGAAATCTCTTGAACTAGAAATGAAAACACTTCCTACACATTTAAAGAATGCATTCTTAGGAGATTTATCCACATTACTTGATATTGTATCCTTAGAATTAACTGATATGCCAGAACAACATTTGTTAGAAACCTTAAGAAGATACAAGAAAGTTGTTGGATTGACATTAGCTGATATTAAAGGAATCAGTCATTCAATTTGCATGCATAGAATTTTATTGGAAGATCAACACAAACCAAGAGTTGTTCCTCACAGAAGATTAAATCTTATGATGAAAAAATTTGCTAAAAAAAGATTTTAAAATGGTTAGATGTTGGAATAATATATCTTATTTCAGACAGTACTTTGGTAAGTCCAATTCATTGTGTTCCAAAGAAAGGAGGTGTCACTGTTGTGATAAATGAGAATAATGAATTAATACCAACAAGACAAATCATTGGATGGCAGATCTACATAGATTATAGAAAATTAAATTCTACCACCAGGATCACTTTCATTTACCCTTTTTGGACCAAATGATGGATAGACTGGTTGAGCACAAATATTTTTTTTTCGATATGGATATACCGTTTATCATCAAATATCTATTGCTCTAAAGGATCAAGAGAAAACAACATTTACTAGTCCTTATGGAACTTTTGCTTTTTGGTGAATGTCCTTTGGATTATGTAACTCACTTGCAACATTTCAATGATGTGTGATGTCAATTTTCAGTGATTTAATCAAAAAAGAGATTGAAGTAATTATGGATGATTTTTTTATATTTGGAACTTCATTTGAAATATGTCTAAATTATTTAGAAAAAGTTCTACAATGATGTGAAAAGACTTATCTAATATTAAACTGGAAAAAATGTCAATTTATGGTTGCAGAAGGAATTGTACTTGGGCATAAAATTTCAGAAAATGGCATGGAAGTAGATCCTACAAAAATGAATTTTATATTCAACCTACCTCCACCTACTATTGTAAGAGGAATTAGGAGCTTTTTAGTACATGCTAGATTTTACAAGAGATATATTAGTGAGTTTTCAAAAATTACTTAGCCTTTATGCCAACTTCTGGAAAAAGATACAAAATTTGATTTTAGCAAAGAGTGTCCTAATGCCTTTGAAACTTTAAAGAAAAAATTGATCATTACTTTGATAATTGTTTCATCTGATTAGAAGAAACTTTTTGAATTAATGTGTGATCCAAGTGATTATGCAATTGGAGTTGTTTTAGGGCAGAGATATGATAAGATATTTAAATTTATATATTATGCTAGTAAGACTCTTAATGATGCTCAAATTAATTACACCACTACTGAAAGAGAGTTATTATACATTTTTTATGCTTTTGAAAAGTTATAGGTCATATCTAATTCGTTCAAATCTATTGTGCATACTGACTACTCAGCTACTAAATTTTTAATGTAAAAGAAGGATGTGAAACTAAGACTAATTAGATGGGTACTTTTGATGCAAGAGTTTGATTTTTTAGTAGTCGATAAGAAAGTGATTGATAATCAAATTGTTGATCATCTATCTAGTTTGGAATATGAAGAAACACTTGATTTAGAAAAATAAATAAATGAAACTTTTCATGAGGAAAACCTTTATGTTATAAAAGGATGGGTAGTATCGTGGTATGCTGATATTGTGAATTATATATTTGGTGGTATTTTATCATATGGAATGACAAAACAATAGGAAAAGAAATTCATTCAAGATGCAAAATCTTATTTTTTGGATGACCCATATTTGTACAAACAATGAAAAGATTTAGTAATGAGATGATGTGTGAATTATAAAGAAATTCAGGAAATTATCCCAAAATGTCATGATTTTGAATTTAGAGATCTTATTGGGAATGATAGAACTATTCATAAAATTTTGTAATCTGGATTTTATTGGCCTACTCTATTTAAAGATATATATATATATATATATATATATACATGTGATCGGTGTCTAAGAGTAGGGAATATTTAAAAAATAAATGAAATGCCTCAAAATTTTAATTTGGAAATTGAAATTTTTAATGCATGGGGATTGGATTTTATGGAATCATTTATACCTTCATTTAGTAATGTTTATATATTGATTGTAGTGGATTATGTTTCAACATGGATTGAAGCAATTGCTTTACCTCGATGTGATGCTTAGAGTGTTTCAAAATTTCTAATCAAAAATATTTTTACCAGATATGGAATGTCAAGTAAAATCATTGTCGATGGAGGATCTCATTTCAGGAATGCACCAATTACAAGGTTAGTGGAAAAATATAATATTATGCATAAAATTGTAACTGATTATCATCCCCAGACTAGTGGTTTAGCAGAAGTATCTAATCGTGAAATTAAAAGAATTTTGGAAAAAAGTGTGAATCCTATTAAAATGGATTGGTTTGATAGATTAGATACTGCATTTTGGGCTTACATGATAGCTTAAAAGACACCTACAGGAATGTCCCCCTATAGATTAATTTTTGGAAGACTTGTCACTTACTAATAAAATTGGAGCACAAAGCCTATTAGGTAATTAAGGAGTTCAATTTCAATTTGAAAGATACTGGTGATAAAAAAATATTGTAATTGAATGAGCATGAAGAAATTAGGAATGAAGCTTATTATAATGCTAAGAATTATAAAGAAAGAGTGAAAGAATGACATGATCAAATGATAATAAATAAGGAATTTGAGCTGGACAGGATGCCTTTTTATATAATACAAGATTAAAATTATTTCATGGAAAACTGAATTCTTGGTGGAAAGGACCATTCAGAATTATAAATGTCTATCTCTATGGAGCTGTTAATATTAAAGATCTGAATACTGGAAGGATATTTAAAGTGAATTGACATAGACTAAAACCATATTATGATGGTCAAAGATCAGTTCTTAAAAAGACTATAATGTTGGGTCACCTAGAATAAAAAATTGGAATTTTGGGCTGACGACATTAAATCAAGCGCTTTGTGAGAGGCAACCCATAT
>NEWO01001990.1:22692-40804 GCA_003013225.1 Phalaenopsis aphrodite
TGTGTGTGTGTGTGTGTGTGTGTGTGTGTATTTTTATGGATTTTGTGTAATTTAGAAACTTTAAATAGAGAAAATATTTAAAAACATCTTTGTTTACCTACTTTTATGGAAGATTTAAGAATTTATTGAATTGAAATTGAAATGACAAAAAATTTGGAACTGGTGACAGAGGCGCCACTTTTCAGAGAGCTGACACCTGAAGCGCTAGAATTGGCACTTGAAGCACCTCAGAGATGAAAATGACTTAAAATGTTTTAAAAGGCAATTTTTAGCAGGTTCTTCTCCTTATAACTCCTAAAAATAAATTCCAAAGCATATCTTAGGGGGGCGGGGAACAAGAGAAGAGTCACTACTTTTTGAATCGTATGGCTTCCCACTCTAAAATTTCGTAAGATTTAGAATTTTCAATAGAAGAAAGTTCGTTAGTTTTGATGCGCAGAACTTACATGATCGAGTTCTTATGAAGACGAGGCTAATCAAGGAAGAGGGATTTGTGAATATATGATTCAACACATCGAATACTCGAGTGGAAGAGATAATTGTGCAGAGACGCTAGGAAGTGCCTTGCTATACTACTGTCGCTGCAGTTGTCCATATGGTGAAATAGTTTTATGCAAATCTTCATGGAATCAACTAAGGAATTTTCTATGTGCGAGACAGGTTTGTACAATTAACTCCTTTAAGGATAAACGATATTTTTATTACTAAAAGTGTTCATATTTGCCACTATGCAAATTTTACCCCTGCAAGAGATAATATGAATGAATTCTATCGATATCTTACAAATGAAGATGCAAATTGGGAGCCCATAGATGATAAAATGTAAGTTTTTCTTCATCATTGTTGAATTCTACATCTAAGGCGGACATTTTTTTATTGCATCTAAATTACTCCCCACTATGAAAATCAATAAAGTGACTAAGGAGAGTGTTATTCTGAATTATTGTATTCAAACTCAAAAACCTATTGTTATTTGTGCAATGATTGTAAAATCAGTTTTGGTTTTGATCATAAATTGATCTACTATTGGACTAGGACATCCATCTATTAT
Organism: Phalaenopsis aphrodite; assembly: GCA_003013225.1. Classification (NCBI taxonomy): domain Eukaryota; kingdom Viridiplantae; phylum Streptophyta; class Magnoliopsida; order Asparagales; family Orchidaceae; genus Phalaenopsis; species Phalaenopsis aphrodite. Next base: position 23,744 of record NEWO01001990.1, read on the forward strand.
TTTCCTACTTTGCAATCAATCACAAGTGTCTTATGAAAGTGTGATTCTTCCTAGGAAGCCTTTGAACCCAGAAGTTTATTGCAACTACACTGGAATGAGAGATGAAAATGATATGAATGTACTGATGGATCAAACATCAGAGAATTCATCACCTATTCAGCCTTACTTCAGTTCGAACACAGTTTTGAAAAGAATCAAGAAGATAAATAAAGAGGTACAAAAATTTATGCATGTAATTGGGAATATTTTTGAAATGTTGGATCATTTGGATTGGAGACTAAAGGAACATTTTGAACATACTTGACATATTAATAATGGTTTGGTACGTATGTTCAAGAAACATGCTTGGATTAAGAAAGATTTAACTGATTAATTTCCTTATTGACATTTCTACAACTTTTACGTGCACTACCAATCCATCGGAGATATCCAGGTGGCTGAGAGTGAAGATGTTTGAACTTAATTTATGCATGAAACACTTATTTAGTATTGCTTACTTATGTTATTGTGTTATGTTGGATTGCATTTACTTTCATTATTGAACTCTATTTGTATTTATGTTTGTTGTTGAGTATTTTGATGTTTAGATTTTAGTGTTAGGATGTTTGGTTTGCTTTGAACATTGAATTAGTTTTTGTTGACTTGAAAGTTGTTAGTTTGTGATAGCATGAATTTCTTATACAAAAGTGAGTTTTGAGTTGTTTGTGAAAGTTGTGTTAGAAAATTATTTAATTATGAGCATAAGTGTTTTTTTAAGTTAATTAGACGTTAACGTAATATGGTACCCAACATATTTTCTCAGAAAATGAAATTTGAAAAAATTAGGCGTTGGAGCTAAGGCGTCAAATTCTCGAAAACGCCCAGATTTCCTAAAAGACCGCAAAATTGCCCAGTAAAACACCATTGTTTTCGTTCGTTTTTCTCTCTTTTATTTTAGTAGGAGTCGTGAGCCAGTAGATCGTCGTATACTTCCCCTATTCGAATAAATCTCGCTCTCGAATTATATCAATCATTCAAGGAGGAGAGTAACAGAATAAAAAAGGACATACGACAAAGCAACCAACAAAAGAAAACACAAAACATGGAGAGCCTACATGTATTAAACCTTGTAAGAGAAGTTAAGAGTGTCTGCCTAAACAGGATCAAGCAAAAGCACCTTAAACCAATATCCATGAATGAATACTTACGTGGACTACCCAAAATAAGAGAGTCAGGTGTAGGTGCCTGCTTTGGGGTTAAAAGCACTCTGAAAGGGATGTATCCCACTTGGTTAATTACATCTTGGGGGGTACCAAGAATACTCTCGAAAAAAGGAGTTTCACTTGGATTATCATGAGTTGGGGAAAAGGGTACTCAAAGGAAGGTTATTCCGTGTGGTAACAGTCTCGATGCTTCAAAGCTCGCGCTAAGCCATCAGTTAAAGAGTGAGTCTCTCACATCCTGAATTGTAGCGGCTCATCTCCACAAAAAGCCCACGGAATAACCTAAATCATAAGCATGTCTGATCATAAGGGCAGATGACAAATCGTCGTATCGCCAATGGGCGGCGACTCATCGGCATCGAGCCGTCAAAATGATATCAACAAAGTCAAGGAGCGATAGGGTTCAAAGGGGCCCAACAAAAAGAAATGTAGAGTGATCCTAAAAAGGTAGAGGTAACTGGGTCGGGGTACCACGGATCCGCCATCCATAGCTACTAGTACCCTAAGTCTACGTCATCATGAAGGTAGTCGACCCTACATGTACTGAGGTTCCCTGTCAGTAATCCGAGAATTGTGTCATCCATAGGAACCTTGGTAGCCCTAAGTTCATAGGAAAAAAACTCTATTCTATGACTAAAGGCTGGAGCTCCAAGAGGTGAGACTTATACCTGTCGAAGCGGCAAGGATGTCTCAGAAAAGAAAAAAAGTGGAGGTTCAGCTACGAAGTTGGAAATGCTCCAAAAAAAAGGACTTACACTTCGTCTAGTTCAGAAAGCCTTCTAACACCCTAAGCGCACCAGACAACGACCTATAAAAAGGTATGCTTGGCCAGTCAAGTTGAAGAAGCACGGGGGCTCCTCCTTGGGACATGCAAATATGAATGTAGTTATCTAGAGCTGTCATTAAGTATTGTGGAGGCCCTATTAATATATGCAGAAAAGTAAATGTTATAATTTTTAAATCCTAAATTTTAATTCTCTTGAATATTTTATTTAGGATTTTGGAGAAAATTTAGGAATTTAAGTCCTAAAGAGCTTATGTGACATCGTGAAATCCCATATTACAAAAAGAAATAAGGAAAACAAAAGAAAATGTGCAGGACATGATGCAAAAAGCCAAACAAGCCAAATAAAATAATAAAAGGTCGGTGCAGCTGGGTTGACAACATATCCCAGAAAAGAAAAAGGAGGTCAGATTTCGCATATACATGCTCGGTCCTAATTCTATACATCAGTATAAAATGCAGAATTAAGTTACAGGGCATGAGCATCTGCTCCTGGTCCCCTCCACATGGTTTCAACGCCAAGTGCCTTGGAACCCATGCTCGTATATTATTTTTGCTACAGGACTCTCCTAAACTCTAAAAGTTCATAAAGAAAAGAAAAAGACTTAATCCTGCATGAAAATAAGTGTTAATGGGAAAGCTCACGTGCAAATAACGTATCATGAGCTATGCTTTAAAAGTTGGGGAGCTAATAGCACTTGCAACAGAAATATCACATGGTCCCCCATAGTGGTACATGTGTGTGTGCATCTAAATAGGCATGGCTCCCTGCAGAAAAGCGCTCAAAAACACTACCATACATATGCATCATGCAGCCACACCACAAGCAAAATGCAAAAGAAAGATACTAGGCTAAGGAAACCAATCTAGCGAAGAACAATAGCCAGGTATCAAAAAGACTACCTAGAACCCTAAATCCTAGCCTAGCATACCATCTAATAAAAAATGCATCAACTTAGTATCTAAGTGCGGGGTAAGTCTGGGTATAGTATGAATTTGATGGGGTCATCATACCAGTCCCATCCTAAAGATCTAAAGAATCTAAAGAGTGTCAAGAAGAGGGGTGACACAAGTTAGATCTATTAGATCTTTAGCACAATCATACTCGTGTCAATCCCAATGAATTAACTCGCATTGCTCACCTGGATCAACCCAGCAGGCAATGCTTGTTAAGGCATCGTAACCGACACGGGAACACTCTCCTAACAAGCCTGGCTCGCTACCCATGAAAACATGTAAATGCAAGTGCAAATAGTCATATGATAGAAGTGATAAGTGTACATTGAGGCAGTGACTCAGGAAAAGATGAGCATGTTGTGGAGGCAGCAGCCTAAAGAAGATGTACCAAGGCGGCAGTGACCTGAGAAGATGGGTGTACCGTGGCGGTAGTGGCCCGAAGAAGGTGTACCAAGGTGGCAGTGACTAAAAGAGAAGGGCATGTCGTTGCGGCAGCGGCCCAGGGAAGGTGTACCGAGGCGATAGTGACCGAAGGGATGGGCATGCCGTGGTGGCAGTGGTCCGAAGAAGTGCAACACAAGAAAATAATAATGATCATGCAATCTAACACATATAAGATGCAACATGCAAGCAGGCAAGCATGTGATATAATGCAAAAGCAAACAAACATGCAAATGATCGGTTGACCAGACCGTGGTGGTCGGTCAAACTAAAGGGGTTAGTCGACCAGGCTAAAGCTGTCGGTCGAAACGAAGTGACATGCTCACCGGGCCGGGGCGGCCAATCAGAGCGAAGTGAAATGCTCAATGGTCCGGGGTGGCCAGTCGGAGTAAATTAAGATGCTCATCTGGCTGGGGCGGCCAGTCGGAGCGAAGTAAGATGCTCACTAGGTCAGGGTGGCCGGTCGAAGTGAAGTGAAATGCAACATGCACCAAGCAAAAAATACAATATCCAACAAAACAACATGCAGGTAACAAATCAAACTCGTGCTAACAACCTCAACTAGGAGACCTATGGTTTAGACCCTTGGATGTGCGACACTACCGCCTCTTGCTTTGGTGAGGAAAAGTGGGGGTTTCTCCCAAGATTTCCAAGAGGGAAAATCTCCACGGTGTCGCAAAATGGAATAACTAGAAAGCTTTTCCCATTTTGCAAAACCCTCCAGAATTTGCAACGGGATCCAGCTACAAAGCTCATCTCATTTTGCAAAGTCTGACCCCCAGCTTTTCAAGTAAAGCTGGAGAACCCAAAGAAAGGGGAATGAGGGACTCTGACCCATCAGGACTTGTGCTAAGGCTCACAACAATGTGGATACACTCGGCTCTACGGAGGGTGTTGGCTACGCATGAGAAATCGTAATTTAAAGGCTAGGTCTAGGAAATCCAACAATCCATCACCCAGGCACGCCTCGTGTTGGCGATCAAACCCAAATGCCTAGACTCCACTATTCTTAAGGAGACTAGGAGTTAGGGAATCTCATCACCATGATGGTTGCAGGCTCTTTTTCTTTGCTTGCTCTACATCATTGACGTCTGGTCTGTGCTCCAGTGTATCTCATAGAACGTGCACAAGACAACAAAAAGACCCAACAAGGTCAAGAGTCAATGAGGTATACGAAGTACATTTGGTAAATATCACAGTAGATGAAAATATGACCAAAATGTACCCTCGAGAGGGGTTGTTCCATGCTAAAAAAAGAGGGGAAGCTTTCCTTGCCACACAAAAGATGTGCATGCCTCTTCAAGCCGCTGTTCCACCACTGTCCGTCAATGATAAGACACTCTGACGACATTCCAACCACAGGGGAATGAGAGCCTATAAGGTGCTTCAGAGACATGCTTTTTGATGGCACACAAAGACATGCAAGGAAGAGGATGGTGCTCTACCCTCGGTCTTGTGCGCGAAGGAGATGACGACAGGAACCTTATTGTCTAAGGTTTTTCCTGTAGAAGAAGCTTTATCGATGGGAGAGGGGCCAAATAGAAGGCTTGGCCTGTAAAAGGGAACCTCAAAGTGAGAGAGGAGGCCGGTGAGGGAGATCTCGAATTAGTGAGAAAAAACTGAGGTCGGTGAGAAGTCGACACCGACATGTAAGAAGCGTCATGACGTCACCTACAAAAAGGGAAGGCCACACGTGTGGCTGGTTGAGAGGAGAAGGAGGTGGTGGCAGCCTAACCAGCTATTGAAGGAGGAGCTCAGGCAGATAAGGTGGTCGACGGCTGAAGGAAGTGGCCCCAACATTCACCAGTGAGGAGCAGCGGCCGGTGGGCTTCAAGCTTGGGCTGGGGATGTGCAACGACTAAGGTTAGCGAGCAGGGTTCGTGCAATAGAAAAGAGAGGCTGGTAATAAGTTAAATAAGAGATAATATATAATAATAATATTATTATTATATATTAATATTATTATTATTACTATTATTATTATTATTATTATTATCGTTAGTGCATTTCTAGCTCGAACACGTCCTCACAGCAAAGTGGATGTCCTTCTAGGCTAAAATCGATGTTCCAGACACATTGGTGTGGTTCCTTTCGTCATTCGGGGTCGTTTGGACTACTTTTTCAACCAACAGACACAAAATTATAATTCACACATTTTTAGCCTATCCGCGAAGTCGTGGCAAAGTGAACATCCTTCCTAAGTGGAATCAACATTCTAAACTCACTCGTATGGTCTGTTTCATCATACGGGGTCATCTAAAAGAACTCACTGGTGATCGGGCCAATTCAAGTCAATTTTGTGCGCGACATGATGAATAATATTCGTTGACCCGATTAGAGCTATCTGACAAACAAAATGTCGACTGACCTTTGCTTAAGATAAAGCCAAAGCCTAGCAGAATGGCCCTGGCTACGTGCCCCTTAACACGTGTTGAAAGGTCCCGGGTGAGTGTCTCGAGCCACTAGATGCTGTGGATAAATCGTGGACCATCTTAAGCCATGCAAGTATACAATCTACACTGGCAACATCAAATATAGATGCCAACAACCATTTTTATTGTTTGGGTCGTCTCCTATCTTTGAACTATGACCTACAACTTCACATTGTGTGCATTTAAGAAGATTTTTTAAGGCCACAGATCTTAGATTTCATTTTCTCTTGGTAAGAGCTTCACTTTAACCTAGAAATTTTTTATTTTCACTTTGGATTTTTCCTACATTATGAGAGATTTGAAATTTAGAATTTTTTATCAAGAAACTTATAGAAAACCCATGGTGAAATATTTCTTACCAAATAATCTAACTTGTGGAACTAGATTTTTTATCTTGTAATTTATTTGGAATCTAATTGAATTTTCATAGAAATTTCAATGGCTCTATGAGTAAAAAGAGGATTCTTACAGGAGATTTTGGCACGAGGAGATTCATCAATTACGAGGCCCAATACTGTTACAATACTCAAATGGAAACAAGGAAATTGATCTAGGAACGGACATTTGCTAACTTGGGTGGTGAGCTCGTGAGATTGATCGTTACTAGAAATTGGGAGAGGTTTTGCTACTTCATTGTAGTAGTTATTGTGCCTATGATTCAAAAGTCTTATGCCAACTTGCAGTTCACTATGATGATCACATCCTTGTGAGAGGTAAGCAAGTTGAGTTTACAAGAGAAAGGATCAATGCTTTGAATGGCTTGAGAAATGAGTTTCATTACGAATATATTGCATTTATGATGACTGATTCATCACTGGATGAAGTAATTACCATTCTGACTGATGAAAAAGGAGAATGGAAAATTAAGAATAATAAGAAATTTAACTGCTCTGTTTCCATGATGACTTTTCAGTTAAAAGTATGGCATTACTTCATCTCTGGTAAATTATTGCCAACAAATTATTTAACCAAAGTGACAAAGGATAGAGCTGTTGTAAACCTTTCCATTCAGAAAATGAAGGCAATAGATGTTGGTGCTCTTATAGTTCATCATGCTCGGAGTATATCTAGTAATGATGAAGCTAGTGGTTTTGGTTACCCTTCCCTGATTTATACTTTATGTGAACAATCAGGAGTAGAGTCCCATAGAAATAAGGAAAATTTGTAGCCACAAAATCCTATTGGGAAGCATACGGTTCAAGGATTTGAATCATTTGTTGAGTCCTGAAGTGCAGGTGGTGATAGACCCTCAACATCAGCTGCAGGGTCATATACTTCTTGCTCTGTTTCACATTAAAATATTATGAAGCAGCTTATGATTCAACAAATGGATATTGTGTATATACAAACTAGCATTGGAGAAATTGAAGCAAGAAATGCTTATATGATGAATATAAGCAGATGAGAGTTCAAGATGATATAGCCTATAAGGAGACTATGATTAGATTCTTAGGGGTGAGCATAATGTAGAATTTCCAACTTGCCCCAGTTTCAATCATTATACTCCAGATCGTGCTGAAGATGATGAAGAAGAAGATGATGATGATGACGAGGAAGGGGATGAAGGTCGATACTTTTAGGAGTTTAGTATGTTTGTTTAACGTTTGTTTGTTATTTTGATTGTTTGTAGTTTTTTTTTATTTGAAATTGTTGTTGTAAAAACTTTCACCTTAATGTTGAACTGTGGACCTAATTCTAATAGTAACTGTAGATTTTTACTTTTTCTGCATTTTTAGTATTTTATGTTTCTCTTTTTAATTCTTAGCAAATACTTTAAAATAAATTATGTTTCATTTAATGCTTATGAAATTTTTAAAGTTAATACCTGCAGTATACCAAGCCTAATTTCATGCTCAGAAATCCTCTACATGTAACTTTTTATTTTTTTGCATTTACTGTTTTCTTTTACCTGCAAAATTTTGTACCAAACATTTTTAATTACTTAAAAATTAAAGTTTGGGAGAAAGAAAAAAATCTTCTAAAAAGAAGTAAACTAAATTTTATTTGTCCTCAATTAACTAAATTTTTAAATTTAATTTAACATGACTTGGGATATTAAGATTTAACTTTAAATGATTATATATATGTTTGTAAATATTATGGTAAATTTAGGTAAAAGTTTTTATTAATGAAGGTCAATTCTAAAGTTAAAGATATTTGGTATGAAAAGATAAGAATATATTTTTTCTATTTAAAGTAAAGGATATTATATTTTTGAAGTATTCAGAATTTTAAAGTTTCATGTAATAAAAGAAGAATGAGACTTTTTGAAAAATCATAAAACTAATATGAACTTATAAAGTAAAGAAAGGTAAGAAGTTTTAACTTTAAGAAGAGGATAATGAGGTTCAAAATTATTAAAGGCTATCTAGATATAATAATCCTCACTTGCAAAAGAAAATAAATGATTGAAAAGATCTTAAAAGAAAAAAAAGGAAAAAGAAAAGAAAAAAAAGAAAAGAAAAGTGTTAGGAGAAGCTCGAGGAGATGTCTAATAAAAAATTGACTTCACTTGAATCAACTTAAGGAAAAAACTCTATTTCATTTTTAAAACTTGTATTGGATTATTAGCAACATTACTAGTAAAGTTTTCATTAAGTTCTTTTTCATATGAATATTCTAAGTATTTTTTATATGATAAATTACAATTCATCTTGAAATAAATAGCGATTCAGAAATCTTAGATTTGATTAGTAAGTACTCTTAGACTTAGAGTTTGAATCTAAGTTATTAAAAGTGTTTCTTAAACTTTACTATTATATTTATGAAACTAAAGTATAGAAGTTAATAATTTAATCTCTATCCTAAGTCATATATTTTATGTGGTAAAAGTGTCACTTGAGGACAAGTAACAATTAAGTTTGGGAGATTTTGATACACCAAAATAATGTGTTGTTTTAAGTATACATTTAATGCTTATTTTTTGTGATATTGAAATTTAAAGAAGGGTGTTTTCATGTTTTTATTGTGGGTACATCAATTTTAGGTATTTGGAGCAAAAACAAAAAAAAGGATGAAATTTGGAGTCAAAACAACGAATTTTGTGATTCTGGCACCTGAAGCGATAGAACTAGTGCCTAAAGCTCCAAAATTTGTGTCTGAAGCGCCATTTACAGAGAGCAGATGCTCGAAGTGTCAAAACCCAGAACAATACGGTCTTAAGCAAGTTGGCCTCTGAAGCGCCAATACCATTGTCTGATGATCCAGAGACAATGTTTTGCAAATTAAGGTTGTTTGGGACAAAGTTTATGCCAATTTCAAAGGGACCACTTGTTCTAAATTCCCCATGGAGTGATTCAATGCATCTAGACACTTTGGAAGGTTCTTTTATGAAGGGATATGTCTCATAGATCAGTAGACATGTCTTTTGGAATTCAGTAGGGTTCACTTTTGGATAGAATTTTGGAGGCAATTTTGAATTCTTTTTGGAGGGATGCAGCCTCTAAGAAAATAGAGGGGAGTCTAGGGCATCGAAAGGGGGGTTGAAGAGAGGCGTGAGATAGAGAGAGTTTGAAGAAGGAAGAGAGAGAGAGAAGGAAAGTCAAGAGCTTGGAGATTTTATTTAAGGATTGTAACAGGAGAGGGAAGGTGAGAGATTTCTTCTTCATTACTCTTCTAAGAGAGAATTGAGAGTACTTATAAAGAGAGAAAGTGCTTGAAGAGAACTTCTAGGGATTTTCTTGGGAAGGAATGTGAGATAAATTGTGTATATTACTTCTTTTTTGTACATTTTTTTTTATATATGAAATCCATGTTTTGTTATTTCCTTCTCATGAAATATGAGTAGTCTTCTTTATCTTTCTCCCTACTTTAAGATATGATTTTATAAAGAATTAATTTTTTTATATGGTTTTAAATGTCAAAAATTTGTGACGATTCAAAATTTGATCTTCATTTATTTTTTGATTTGACCAATTGAAATGTTAAAATGTGTTAAGAAACATATGTTCCAAAAAGGCTATGATTTCTACAACATAGTGAGAATCACATTTGATTTCATGGGAGAAGATGTTATCCATGGAGTTGAGTGCAAATAAATAAGAAAATATACGTTGTTGGATGCAGAATTGGAGATTTTAAGTTGATAGATTAAAATCCCCAATTTTGTCTAGTTGATTGGAAACTAATTCGAGATTGTTAGCGCTCAGGTGAGGGAGTAGTGGAGATCCTCCCAGCCTAACCACAAAATTAGAGACCAAACTCTGGATTAATCAATATTTTTTATGCACTTGGAAGAGGGTAAAGAATAGGATTGCTCCTATTTGGCACAAAACAATTTTATACATTTTCAAATGATTTTAATTTCATCAAAATTCATATACTCATTGTAAAAGGGAATGATGCTTTATCAAATTTGAACTCTCTATCACAAAAACTTTGTTTAGTTTTCATAATTTTACTTTTGAAAGTTTAGTAATTAGTTTAGTTAAGTTAGTTTTTTTAATTGTATTTTATTTAGCATTTACTCTAACGCTTTAGATTCAAATTTAGTACTTCAGTTTTATAGTTTAAATTGTGATTTACATTATAATTATTAGAATTTATCTATAAGCATTTCCAACTTTCTCGTGGAATTGATATCTAGAAATCCATTAGAGTCCTTTATTACTTGAGTAATACATATACTTGCATTATTATTAGGGGGTTTAATAGTTTAAAAGTTTTAACAGATAAAATTATTTTCACTAAAGTTGTTTTTGTTGGGTCTAAATTGCATAATTATTATTATTACCGCTGTGTTCATTTTATAATATTGAAAAATATTTCCAAAAATAACACACAAAAATATGACCTATATCAGTCGCTCCAGACTTAATGCATGATATCCATTGAAGTAGGTCTAAGCATCATTATGCACCAATTTCTTTTCATCAAATCTCTCATTTTCATTGTTCTCCAGGATCTCTTAAATGAAATTCCCACTCTCAAATTTGTTTAAAATATTTAGGAATGTCGTAGGGATACTTTAAATCCCCATCCTAGGTTTTATTAAGAGGAAGAAGAAAAGAAACCAAATTTTTGGTGTTTTAAAGGAGTTATTCGAACTGTGGCGCTATAGCGCCAAACCAATATACTCAATTCTCAATTTTTTTTCTTCCACACTTCAAGCCCTTTAATATAATAATGTTTTGTGCCAATAAAATCATATAAGTATCACAATTACTATATGGAACTCATCACAACAACAATTCAAATCCAAATCAGAGTGATAAATGTGGGTTGCCTCACACAAAGCGCTTGATTTAATGTCGTTAGACCAACATAACCATTTTAGGATCTCTTCAAATGCAGGGCCCTCTCCACTCATGTAAGCTTTTAATATGTGTCCATTTACCTTAATCACTCTTCAGTGTTTGGATCTTCAATATCAACTGCCCCTTGATTTTCTTTTACCACAATAAATGGTCCTGACCACCTGGATTTAGTTTTTCCTGGAAATAATTTCATTCTCAAATTATAAAGCAATACTTCTTGCCTAGACACAAAATGTTTTTTCAAAATTTTCTGATCATGCCTAAATTTTGTTTTCTCCTTATAACTTTTGGCATTCTCATAAGTTTCATTTCTCAATTCTTCAAGCTCCTTTAATTGTAATAATCGCTTCTCTCCAGCATCTTTTAAATTATAATTAAAATCTTTAATTGACCAGTGAGTTTTATGTTCCAACTCAATTGGCAAGTGACATGCATTTCCGTCTATGAGCCTATATGGTGTCATTCTTATAGGTGTTTTATAAGCAGTCCTATAGGCTCATAAAACATTATCAAGTATAGCAGAGAAATTTGTCCTTTTAGGATTTACCATTTTTTTAATATTATTTTAATTTTTCAATTGGATACTTTTGCTAAATCACTGGTCTGAGGATGATAAGCTGTAGCAATACGATGTTTAATCCCAAATTTCTAAGTTAATATTTCAATCATTCTATTCTTAAAATGACTCCCCCATAAGTAATGATAACTCATGGCATTCGAAATCTTGTGAAAATAATATTTCTTAAAAATTTTGTTACTCTTCTAGCATCACATCGAGGTAAAGCAACTACTTCAATCTATTTTAAAACATAATCCACAGCTATTAAAATATAAATCTTTTCAAAAGATGGTACAAATGGTCCCATGAAATCTAGTCCCCAAACATCTAAGATTTCAACTTCCAGAGTAAATTTAGGGACATTTCATCTCTTCTAGAAATATTGCCTACTCTCTAACATCGATCACATATTTTTATATAATTATTAACATCTCTAAATAAATTAGTCCAACAAAATCCAGATTGTAAAATCTTAAATGTAGCTTTATCCACTCCAAAATGTCCCCCAAATTTTAATTTATGACATTTTTGCATAATTCATAGAATTTCATCTAATGGTACACATCTTCAAATAATTAAGTCCTTACATTTTTTATATAAATAAGGGTCATCCCAAAAGTAAGTTTTTTAATCATAATGAACATTTTAATTTGATGACTATCTAATCCGTAAGGTAAAAGTTACTAACTAAGTAGTTCACTATATCAGCATACCACGAAATTTACCATTCATTAATCTCATATAATTTTTCATCAGGAAAGTTCTCATTAATTTCACTATTTAAATCTTTTTAATCTTCCTATTCAAGCCTTGACTGATGATCAACTATTTGATTATCAATATCCTTTCTATCCACAACTTGAAAATCAAATTCTTGCATTAGAAGGACCCATCTAATTAATCATGGTTTTGCATCCTTCTTCAGCATTAAATTCTTTATAGTAGAATGATCATTATGTATAATACATTTGGTTCTAAAAAGATAAGATCTAAATTTATCAAAAGCAAACATTATAGCTAATAATTCTTTTTCAATGGTAGTGTAATTAATTTGAGTCTCATTTAAGGGTTTTACTATCATAGTATATCACCTTAAAGATTTTGTCATATTCCTGTCCTAAAATAGTCCTTATAGTATAATCACTAATATCACACATTAATTCAAAAGGTTTTTTCCAATCAGGTGGAACAGTAATAGGTGCAGTGATTAATTTCTCTTTTAATAAGTTAAAGACATATAGACACTCATCATTAAAATCAAATTTAGCATTTTTTTTTATAAAAGTTGACATAAAGGCTTAGACTTCTTTTAAAAATCTTTAATATAACTTATGTAGAAACCAGCATGTCCTAGAAAACTTCTTATTCCTTCCACATTCATAGGAGGTGGCAATTCAACAATAACTTGAGTTTTTTTTGGATGAACTTCCATGTCATTTTAAGAAATTTCATACCCTAACACTATTCCCCTTGCAACTATAAATTAACATTTTTCTCAGTTGATAAAAAAATTTGTTTCTTGATAGCATTTAAGAACACTTGCTAAATGATCTAAACATAAATTAAAAGAAGTCCATAAAAATTTCAATTCATTTTTCAATTAAAACATAGAAAATTGACATCATACTTCTTTGAAAAGTTGTATGTGCATTATATAATTCAAATGACATTCTTCTAAAAGCAAATGTTCCATAAGGACTAATTAAAGTTATTTTCTCTTGATCATCAATAGCAATAGGTATTTAGTGGTATCCAGAATATCCATCCAAAAAGCAAAAATAACGGTGTCCTGTAAGTTTATCCAACATTTGATCACAAAAAGGTAAAGGAAAATGGTCTTTTCTAGTGGCAGCATTTAATTTTCTAAATTCAATACATATTTGTCATCCAATAACTTGCTTTATCAAAATTAATTCATTCCTTTCATTTTCAACCACAGTCACTCCTGCTTTCTTACAAACACATTGAATAGCACTAACCCAAGAACAATCTGAAATTGGATAAGTAATCCTTGCATCCAACCACTCTAAAATTTCTTTCTTAACTACTTCCTTCATTATAGGATTCAATCTCCTTTAAGGATCAGCCCTTCTCTTATAGTTATCTTCCATCAGAATTCGGTGCATATAGATTGAAGGACTGGCTCCTTTAATATCAACTAATGTCCATCCAAATGTTTTTTTATGAATCTTTAATAGTTACAATAATTGTTCTTCTTGTTTTGCAATTAAATTTAAGAATATAATAATTGGTAATGTAGATGAGTTCCCTAAATATGCATACTTTAGATAAGTAGGTAAAACTTTCATCTCAAGTTCAGGAGGTTTTACAATAGATAGAATCCGAGGTATGATATTTTCAGTAGCATCTAAAATTTCATAATTTTCCTGAATATAATTTGAATCTTCAGTAATCATCTCATTTGATTCATCTTCAAAATCTTCTTCAGTCTTAGCTTCTTGTTCTTTTCCTTCTGAAATGAATTCATCTTTTTGATCCAATATGACTTCACAACTATTTTGAAAATGATTAAAAATCTTATCATCAACGGTATCCATTCTATAACATTTTCCATCATGATACTTCATTTTTTTTAGCACAAAATGTAACTTCTTGATCTTTCACTCTTATTGTTAATTCTCTTTTTTGCACATCTATCATTGTTCATCCAGTAACAAGGAATGGTCTCCCCAAAATAATAGGATTTTTTTTATCTTCTTCTATATCTAATACAATAAATTCAACAGGAAAGATAAATTTATCCACTTCAACTAACACAACTTCTATAAACCCCTTAGGATAAGTGATAGATCGATCCACTTAGTGGGAGAAATGTCTCCTAAACCTAACCTTTTGAATATAGATAATAGCATAAGGTTAATGCTTGCCCTTAAATCACATAAAGTTTTTCCACAATTTTTTTCTCCAATTGCACAAAGTATGGTAAAGCTACCAGTATCTTTCAGTTTTTGAGGAAGTTTTTTCTAAATTATTACATTACATTTTTCACTAAGTAGGCATTGGTTCCAAGCCTCAACAAAAGGGATATTAATTGTAAGCTTCTTAAATATTTCAAAAAACTTTGAAAATTATTGATCCAATTTTTGTTGTTTAAGTCTTTGAGGGAAAGGTGGTGGTGGTTTTTCTAAGTCAATCTTAGTTGGAGGGTTAGGTGTTTCTGCTTTCTTAGAAATAAGTTCTTCAGGTCTTTCAATTTCTTCAACTTCAATCTCTTTTTGAACTCCAACATTTAATTCATTTCCACTCCTTAGTTGGACCTCTTTAACTTGCTCTGGCTCTTTACTTTTGTCTTTATGATTGATTTATACATTATTAGGAAGTGTTCTCTAAGGCTTATTACTAAGTGCGTTAGCAATTTGTCCCAATTGATTCTCCATATTTCTAATAGCAACACTTTGACTTTGTAAATGATTACCCATATGTAACACCACTTCTTCTATAAATAACTTCTTCTCCTTAACTTATTGATTAAATTCAGGAGGATAAGTAGGTCTAAAGTTAGCACTACCCTGATTGTTCTAATTTCTCAATGGGTTTACTTGAGCATCACCCCATTGTTGACTTCCACCATTAGGATTGTTGTTCCAATTAAAGTAGGTATGGTTTCTCCAACATGGGTTATAATAATTGGAATATTGGTTATAGGCTCTCTTGATAGCATTTATAGTTTCCAATAAATAATGAGAATCAATCATTTGTCCTAATAAATTTTCTTCAACTATTTGGATAATGCAACAACTTGACATAAAATCATTGAAATAGCATTTTTAACATGAATACTGGCTACTTTGTTAAGATTTACTCTATTAGAAGGCCATTGAAAATTATTTGTGGTCATTTCTTCAATTAATGAATAAGCTTCTTTAAAGGGTTATAAATTAATGAACATCCAGCAGCAGCATCTATAATAGATCTAAGGGGTCCTACTTACCCATTATAAAAAAATTGAATGATTAACCAGACTGGTAAAATATGATGTGAAAACTTTCTAAAGTGTTTCTTAAATCTTTCTCAAGCATCATATATAAACTCTCCTTCATACTGAGTAAAAGAAGTAATATCAGTTCTAAGCTTCGCTGTTTTTGAAGGTGGAAAATACTTAGCAAAAAAATTTTGAACTAAATCTCTCCAAGTTCTAATAGATCCCGATGCTAACAAATTTAACCACATCTTAGCCGTATCCCATAATGAAAAAGGAAAAAATTTAAGTCTGACGGCATCATTTGATATGCCATCATATTTAAATGTAGCACATAGTTCTAAGAAATTAGCGAAATGTAAATTGAGATCATCACATGGTGTTCCTCCAAACTGATTATTTTGTGTCATTTGTATAATTGAAGGTTTAAGTTCAAATGACTAAGCTTTTATAGAAGGAGTTTGAATACTTAAATGAATTTCATTTGATGTAGGGTTCACATAATCCCTTAAAGGTTTTTGTAAATTATAATGTTCATTTTCAATAGTTTGAATTTTAAAACTGTTTTGCGATGCGTTTGTCATTTCTTGAGAATTATGAAGTCTTCCTTGTTTTCGAATTTTTCTAATAGTCTGTTCAAATTCAGAATCGTAAGACACTAAATTTTTAGATCCAAAACTATGTATAAACAATTTAAAACAATTGCAGAAAATAAAATAGCACACCAAAAATGAAAATATATATTTTTGAATTTTGAATTTAAATTTTTTTTTTTCAGTTTTTCAATTTTCTTAAAAATTTTCTGATAAATCTACAATTCAAATAAAATTGTAAATAAAAAAAACTTCTGTCGCAGTCCCCGGCAACGACTCCAAAAACATGACCCAATCCACAATTACTTGTATTTTTAATCTCCAAATTTTTTCCAGAAAATATGTCTCAAACTATATCTATCGGCTAGTGTGAACGCATGTAATGATTTATGAATTATATAATAGATTTTAACACTAGAGATACTACGAAAGTATAAGTATCGTTTCAAGTAATATATCCCATGAGGAAAGCGATAACTCTTAAAATCAACTTACATAATTTATATTTAAATTGCAAATTAAACAGGTAAGAGGTCTAAATTGATATGTTTTCTAAAAATTAGTACTAAAGAACTAAAAGAAAAATAACAACTAAGTGTAACAACTTAAAAATATAACAATGAGTTTGGACATTATGAAAAATATTTCCGTTTGCAAAAAGATTTTAACCTATGTAGGATTCAAATGATTTAAGAACAAATTTTTGTATTGTGACAAATAAAAGCATACTTTATTATTTACCCATTCTAGGTGTTTCCAAAGAACATTAGCTAACTTAAGGTCAATTCCTTAAGCAAGACCCGTTGAATTTTTGAACATTTTGACATTTTGGTGTCCATTAAGCGAGACCCATTGAGTTTTTTGGAGATTCATACGGTCATATTTATGATATACTTGC
>NEWO01001992.1:35956-46403 GCA_003013225.1 Phalaenopsis aphrodite
CCACAACATTCAAAATATAAAACAACTCAAAATTTAATCACAAGCATCAAACAAAACTAAAATTGCAACTAAATTAAGATGTCTCTATCGGATGATCGGGAATCTCTTGAAGGAGGTAACCTACGATTGCTAACGAGGCTTCCCATGGTTTAAATGAAATTATGGAACTCATTAAGTTAGGTTTAGTAAGTTCATTTGGACTAAGAAAATCCAATAGAAAATAGTGGTGTCGGAACGAGGGAACCGTAAGATCCTAACCGGTGTCGCCCTAATCAACTTTAATATGCCCTCATAAAATTTAAAGAACTTCAACCATAGGGCCACCTAATTTTACATTTTAACTTGACACACTCGAAAACTCAAACTCGTTGAGGTGAGGAACTTGGAGCTAGCATGGTGGGCAGCATGATCATCTTCAACAGCAAAACCTGTCTTCCCCAGCTAAACCAATCTACCTTCCTTAGACTTAAACAACAAAACCATAGAACTTCGAGGTTGCTTTCTTATGCAACATAAATCCTCACATCATCTTTAGGCCTTTGCATAGCCCTGCTACATAATATAAGCCCTAACTCGTCTTAGGATTCTGAGGTTGTCGTTTGTCACGACCTAAATCCTCAATCTTCCAGGCTATTTGTGTGATCGTTCACACGAATGTAAGCCATAACTAATAAAATTGGTAGGATTAAACACTTAAATTATTCTCCTTAAAATTGAAGACAAACATTAGGATAACTTGGGAAGTCACCGAGGTTCTCCTCTGGATCCATGACATCCCCTAGTTTTTCCTCATCTGGATTCTACAATAAAATATTCCAAATTTGAACCAATCACCTTTCTCACCTCTTTGTCTGATCTCATTGAAGAGTCCCACCCTTTGAAATTCCTTGAAGATAATGTTTCCTGATTTTTATCGAGAGTCTTCTTAGGTGACTTTGGTCATTTAAGATGTAATTAACTATAAGGGCTTGCCCTTATAGGAAGCATGTCCAAACCCAACTTAATATAAACCCTATTTAATCCTTTAGATTAAATAGGGGAACTTGTCCGCAAATACAACGGTTTTGCAGACCAAACGGACGTCATACTTTCCTTAGTTTATTTGATTGAGCCTTATCCTCAAGTCTTGTGTTTATCCTTTGAGATAGATACAGGATTTGAGGTACAATGCTCTTTCTTTTTAAACTATGAAAAATATGGGGTAAGTTTGATTTCATACTTCAACGTCCTTCCCAAGCGGGCGACGGGATTTCAATTCCGGCGACCGATAACTTCTTAAGGGCAACTCCCCACAAACCCCCGAAATAGCGCCGACATGTAGGATAGAGATTAACTTATAACTTCTATACTTTAGTTTAATAAGAATAATAGCTAAATTTAAGAAAAACCTTTAATAACTTAGATTCAAACTCTAAGTTTAGGAATACTCAATAATCAAATTAAAAATTTTTGAATCTCTATTTATTTCAAAGAGAATTGCAATTTGTCATACTAAGAACATGTAGAACGATCATATGAAAAAAAAATTCATGAAACCTTTACTAGGAATGGTACTAATACTCCAATATAAATTTAGAAAATGTGATGAAGCTTTTTCCTTAAGTTGATTCAAGTGAAGCAAATTTTTTATTAAGCATCTCCTCAAGCTTGTCCTCACTTATTTTTCTTTTCTTTTTCTTTTTCTTTTCCTTTTTTTTCTCTTCTTTTAGGATCTTTTCAATCCTTTCTTTTCTTTTTCTTTTTCTAAGTGAGGATTACTATATCTGGATAACTTTTAATTATTTTGAACTTCACTATTCTCTTCTTAAAGTTAAAACTCTATACCTTTTTTCACTTTATAAATTTATATTAGTTTATGATTTTTCATAAAGTCTCATTCTTTTCGTCTTACATGAAACTCTAAAATTCCTAACACTTCAAAAATACAATTTTCTTTACTTTAAATAGAAAAACATAGTCTTATCCTATCATACCAAATATCTTTAACTTTAAAATTGACCTTCATTATTAAAAACTTTTTACCTAAATTTACCACAATATTTATAAATAGAAGTATAGTCATTTAAAGTTAAATCTTAAAATCCCAGGCCATGTTAAATTAATTTTTAAAAATATAGTTAATTGGGGACAAGTAAAATTTAGTTTACTTCTTTTCAAAATAAAATTTTCTTTCCTCCAAACTTAAGTTTTTAAGTGATTTTTAAAATATTTTTAGTATAAAATTTAGTAGGCGAAAGAAAATAGTAAATGCATTAAAATAATAACTGACCTATAAAGGATTTCTGACTATGAAACTTGGCTTTGGTATACTACGGGTACTAACTATAAAATTATACTAAAATCTAAAAACTTTAAAGCATTAAATAAAACATAATATATGCTAAAGAACTTGCTGAGAATTAACAATAGATATATAAAAGCTAAAAAACTAAACTTTAAATACTAAAAATATAGAAAAAGTTAAAGTTTATAGTTATTATTACAGAATCAATTCACAACAAAACATAAAAGTTTGCCCTACAACAGGTTCCAAATAAAAGTACATCACAATACACTCACAAATAACAAACAAACATCAAACTCACTGAACTATACTCATAAAAATCAATTCTCATCTCCTTCCTCCTCCTCATCATCAGAATCTTCTCCTTTTTCTTGTTCATCATTATCATGAACAGGAACATAGGGAGTGAGACTGGGGAAAGCAGAAAAGTCCACATTAGGTTCACCCCTAAGATGTCTTACCATAACATTTTCAAAATCAATATCATGTTGAACTCTCCTCTACTGAGTTCATCATTATAAGTATTTCTTGCTTCTATCTCTCCGAACTGAGTTTGAATATTAACTGTCCATTTGTTGAATCATAAGTTGGTTCATAATACCTTCAAGTGATGCGGATTGGGAAGCAGACGCCCCTACAACAGATGTTGAGGGCTTATCCATTCTTTCACCTCTAGATTTAAAAAAATGATTCCACTCTCTAAATCATATGCCTCTTAATCAGATTATGTGGCTGTAATCTTTATTCATTTCTATGAGATTCTACTCCTGATTTTTCATATAGATTGAAAATCAGGGCAGGGTATTCAAAACCAGCAGCTATACTTCAAGCATGTTGAACTATAAGTGCACCAACATCTATTACTTTCATGCTCTGAATGCAATAGTTTAGTATAGCTCTATCTTTTGTAACATCAATCTAATGATTTGTTGGCAATAATCTGGCTGAAATTTAGTGGTGCCACCGTTTGACTGAATAGTCAACATGGAAGCAGGGAAGTTAACTATCTTGTTATTCTGAATCTTCTACTCCCCTCTTCAATCACTCAAAAACGCAATCACTTCATCCAGTGATGATTCAGTCATCATGAATGTAGCATGTTCGTCAAAATATACACCTCTTAACCCATAAAAAATATTGATCTGATCAGTAGTAAATTCAACTTGTTTACCTCTAACTAGGATGTGATCTTCATTAGTGAACCTCGGGTTTCTATAAAACTTCCAAACCATAGGGACAATTGCTATGATAGTGAAGTAGCAGAATCTTTCCCAGTTTATGGCAAGAATCAGTCTCTCGATCTCGCCACTCGGGTTTGCAAACGCCCGTTCTTGGTTCATTCTTCTAATCTCCATTTAAGTATTGTAATTGTGCTAGGCTTTGAAACTAACAAATCTTTGTGCATCAAAATCTTTAGAAGGCCTTCCTCTTTTAACTCAGGGAGACATTTGAAAATTCTACGAAAATCCAAATAATTCTAAATAAATTGCTAAATAAAAAATTTAACTCCTCAAGCAAGATTATTTAGTATGAAACTTTTCACTATGAGTTTACTTCAAACTTTTTCATAAAAAACCCCAAATTTTGGATCTCCCAAATCCATGGTGAAAATAAAAAAATTTCTAAGTTAAAGTGAAGCTCTTACCAAGAGAAGATGAAATCTATGGTTTTTAGCCTTCGAATCCTTCTCTTTTGCCCACAATGTGATGCCCTAGACCAAGGTCTTGAGGTAGCAAACAACTTAAGCAACAAAAATGGAGTTTGTTCGTACAATTTTGTGGTCTCCTAGACTATCTGGGGTGTTTGGACCTTTGGAGCATCATGCGCAAAGGCTCTGTAATTTGACGTATCATGCGCCAGAGCTTAAATTCACTAGATTTCAGTTTTTGTGGAAATTTGCTCCTTACCCTTTACGTCAATCTCTATTTGACTCAAATAAACCTTTCTAAGCATTATTAACCATCAAACTAACACAAAACTTTTACAAATAACACAAAGCTCAAATTTATATATGAAATCTATGCTATTACAAACTAACATTTTTCAAACCAACAAACATCAAATTTAGTTTTCTAAAGCAAACCAACATCCTAACACTGAAATTTAAACATCAAAATTTAAAACATAAAAAAAGATATTGTTTAATAATAGAAAGGAAATGCAATCCAACACAACAAAATAATTAAGATAAATAATACTAAACAGAAGTGTCATGCATAAATCATGTTCAAACATCTTCTTCACTATCATCCTCCTAGATATCTCTCATAGATTGGTAGTGCACATACAAGTTGTAGAAGGGTTGAAATGAAAATTCATCGGTTGAATTTTCCTCCTCAATCTAAGAATGTTTCTTGAACATATGTACCCAACCATCTTCAATATGCCCACTATGTTAAAAATGTTCATTCAATCTCCAATCTAGATGATCCAGCATTTTAGTAATATTCCCAATCACATGCATGAGATTCTGCACCTCTTTTTCAATCTTCTTGATCTTCTTTAAAAGTGCACTCAAGTTGTAGTAGGGCTAAACAGGTGATGAATTCTGAGATTCTTGATCCCTAAACACATTCATATTATTTTCATCTCTCATTCCAATATAGTTGCAATAGACTTCTGGATCCATCGACTTCCAAAGAAGAAGCACTTTTTCCCAACTTTCATAAGGTACTTGTGATTGACCGCACATTAGAAAAATAGTAGATGGATGTCCAAGTCCGGTTGCAGATCCATTGACAATGAAACCCAAAACTGATTTCACAATAATAGCTCCAACTTTAATAGGTTTTCCAGTTTGAATACAATAGTTCAGAATGAAACTCTCCTTAGTTTCCTTACTAATTTTCATGGTACACAATAATTTCAATGCAATGAAGAAGTGCCAGGCTTTTGAAACTAGATTTAAAAATGATGAGGGATGACATTTCCATCATCTCTGGTCTGCCAATTCACATCTTCATCCGTAAGGTAGTGGTAGAGTTCATTCATACTATCTCTCATAGGGGTAAAATTTGCATAATGGAAGATAGACACCTTCTCAATCATAAACCTCTCATTTATTCTGGAAGGAGTGAACTGCACAAACCAGCCTTGCACGTAGATCATTCCTTGGTTGATCCTATGAAGACTTACATAAAATTCTTTTACTACAGGAACAATAACAGTGATAGTAGTGTAGGAAAGCACTTCCCAACACCTCTGCGCAATAGTCCATTCCACTCGAGTATTCAGTGGGTTGAATCTTTGATTCACAAATCCCCTTTCTTTGATAAGCCTCTTTTTCACTAAAACTAGATCATGTAACTTCTGCACATCAAAGTTACAAACTTTCTCATGTTGAAAATTCTAAATCTAGCAGAGTTTTAAGAGTAGGAAGCCATAGGATTTGAAAGTGGTGACTTTCCTTCATCCCCCCCACCCCTAAAATATGTTTTAGAGTTCAGTTTTAGGTGTTATATGGAGAAGAAACTGCCAAAATTGCCAAAAAATTCTATTTTACACGTTTTAATCATTATTTGTACCACGACGCATCATGCGCCAAATCTGGCGCATCATACGCCAGCTCTTTGAAATTCAGCGCATCATGCGCAAGTTCCAAAAATTTTGCCATTTCGACTTTGATCCATTAAATTCTCAATTTATTTATAAAATTAGGCAAATAAAGATGTTTCTAAGTAATTTAAAAATACATGGGCTACATAAAGACTTAAATATAAATATGTGTGAAATATTTCAAACAAAACAAACTCAAAAGCAAACTAAATAATGATAAATTTAGGTTGCCTCCCAAAAGGTGCTTGGTTTAATGCATCAAACCAACATGACAGTCTCTTTAAAAGATGGTCTTTTTCCATGAAAATATGATTTCAATCAGTGCCCATTCACCTTAAATATTCTTCCAGTCTTAGGCTCTTCAATATTAACTGCCCCATAGGGATAGACTTGTACAACTCTGAATGACCCTTTCCACCTAGGCTTCAACTTTGTAGGAAATAATTTCAATCTTGTATTATATATTAAAAATTCCTGTCTAGATTCAAATACTCTTTTTATTATCTTCTGATCATGCCATTCTTTCCTTTTCCTTATGAATCTTAACATTATCATAAGATTCATTCCTCATTTCCTGAAGCTCATTCAATTGCAATAATCTTTTTTCACTAGCATCTTTCAAATTAAAATTGAATTCTTTTATCGCCCAATAAGCTTTATGCTCCAATTCAACTAGAAAGTGACAAGTCTTCCAAAAAAATTAATCTATATGGGGACATTCCTATAAGTGTCTTGTAGGTTGTTCTGTATGCCCACAATGCAGTATCTAATCTCATAGAACAATACATTTTATTAGGATTAACACTCTTTCCTAAAGTTCTCTTAATTTCATGATTAGATAATTATGCTAAACCACTAGTCCAGAGATGAGAAGCAGTTGCCATTTATGCATTATATTATTGATTTCCTTTAATCTTTCAATTATTGCATTTCTAAAATGAGATCCTCCATCGGTAATGATTACTCTCAGTACTTCATATCTTGTAAGAATATTTTTAATTAAAAATTTTGAAACACTCTAAGCATTACATTTAGGTAAAGCGATTGCTTCACTCCATTTAGAAACATAATCCATTGAAATCAATATATAAATATTTCTAAATGAAGGTATAAATGGTCCCATAAAATCCAATCCCCATTCATAAAAAAATTTAATTTTCAAATTAAAATTTAGAGACATTTCATTTCTTTTTGAAATATTACCTACTCTCTAACACCGATCACATATATATATATTAACAACTCTAAATAAAGTAGATCACATCTCTAAATAAAGTAGGTCAATAAAATCCAGATTGTAAAATTTTATGCAAAGTTTTATCATTCCCAAAGATGACTTCAAAATTTAGAATCATGACATTTTTAGATAATTTCCTGAATTTCTCTATAAGGCACACATCATCTCATTACTAAATCTTTGCATTATTTATATAAATAAGGATCATCCAAAAAATATAATTTTGCATCATATATGAATTTCTTTTCCTGTTGTTTTGTTAGCCCTTAAGGTAAAATACCACTAATAATATAATTTACAAGATCAGCATAACATGGTATTTTCTATCCTTTTACATTATAAAGTTGTTCAACAGGAAAATTTTCATTAATTTCTCTTTCCAAATCAAGTATTTCTTATTGTTCTAGCCTAGATAGATGATAAAAAATTTCATTATCAGTCTCTTTCCTATCGACTATTACAAAATCAAACTCTTGCATAAGAAGTACCCATCTAATTAATCTTTGTTTAACATCCTTCTTTTGCATCAAATATTTAATAGCCGAATGGTTAGTATGCACAACACATTTAGCTCCAATCAGATATAACCTAAACTTATCAAAAGCATACACAATGGCTAATAATTTTCTTTCAGTGGTGGTGTAATTAATCTGAGCATCATTAAGAGTCATACTAACATAGTATATAACTTTAAAAGTCTTATGATATCTATGCCATAAAAATGCTCCAATTGCATAATCACTAGCATCGCGCATTAATTCAAAAGTTTTCTCCCAATCAGGTGAAACAATTATAAGAACAGTGATCAATTTTTCCTTCAAAGGCTTTAAGGCAATCTTAATTAAAGTCAAATTTTGTATCTTTTGTTCAGAAGTTGGATAAAGGTTTAATAATTTTTAAGAAGTCGTTAATATATCCACTGTAAAATCCAGCATGTCCTAGAATGCTCCTAACTCCTCTTACAGTAGTAGATGGAGGTAAGTTTGATATAACATGTATTTTTGCAAGATCTACTTCCATGTCATTTTTTGAAATTTTATGCCGAAGCACAATTCCTCCTGTAACCATAAATTGACATTTTTCCCAATTCAATACGAGATTAGTCTTTTCACAATGTTTCAAAACTTTCTCTAAATGATTTAGACTTATTCCAAATAAAGTTCCAAATACATAAAATCATCCATAAAGACTTCAATCCCTTTTTCAATCAAATCACTGAAAAATGATATCATACATCTTTGAAATGTTGTAGGTGCATTACATAATTCAAAGGGCATTTGCCGAAAAGTAAAAGTTCCATAAGGACTAGAAATGTTGTTTTCGCTTGATTCTCTGGAGTAATAGGTATTTGGTGATAACTGGTATATCCATCTAGAAAATAAAAATATTTATGCCCAACCATTCTATCCAACATCTGGTCCAAAAAGGGCAAAGGAAAATGATCTTTCATGGTGACAGAATTTAATTTTCTATAATTTATGCATATTCTCCAAACAGTGACTTGTCTTTTTGATATTAATTCATTATGTTCATTTGTCACTACAGTCACACCTCCTTTCTTTGGAACACAGTGAATTGGGCTTACCCAAGCACTGACTGAAATAGGATATATTAATCCGGCATCTAACAATTTTAAAATCTCTTTCTTCACAACTTCTTTCATCATAGGGTTTAATCTCCTTTTAGGATCAGCTCTTGGTTCATGTTTATTTTCTATGAAGATTTTGAAGGACTGATTCCTTTAATATCAATTAATTTCCATCTAAAAGCTTTCTTATATCTTTTTAAAGTTTTAAAAAACTATTGTTCTTGTGTATCTGTTAATTTTGATGATACTATAAAAGGTAATGTAGATAAATCATCTAAGAATACATACTTAAAATATGTAGGAAGTGTTTTCAGTTCTAGTTCAGGAGGTTTCTCAATAAATGAAATCAAATTCTTATTACTTTCTGTAGGATCTAACATTTCATTTTTCCTGAATATAATCCAAATCCTCTTTGCTCACTTCCATAGATTCATTGTGAATTTTATCATCATCTTGATATTCCATATATTCCTTTCCAAATTCTCTTTTAAAAGTGTTCTTAAAATATTCATGGATTAAATATTCGTTAATATTAATTCTGAAGCATTCAATCTGTTGCTCTTTTGTAGGGTATCTTGTTTATTTTGTAATATTAAATGTAACATCTTGATCACTAAATCTCGTAGTTAGTTCTTCTTTCTGCACATCTATCAAAGCTCTTCTAGTGGCTAAGGATGGTCTTCCTAAAATGATAGGAATTTTTTTATCATCCTCCATATCTAATACAATAAAGTCCACAGGAAAGATAAATTTATCAACTTTTACCAAAACATCTTCTATAACTCCTTTAGGATAGGTAATTAAAGGATCAACTAACTGAAGAGTTAAAGTTGTAGGCGAAATATCTCCTAAGCCCAACCTTCTGAATATTGTTAATGATATAAGATTAATACTGGCTCCTAAATCAAATAAATTTTTTCCATAAAATTGTTCACCAATGTTGACCTCATTTTTGAGGTCATCCTTTCTCTTTGTTTAGATATCCTAGGATCTAGCCTTATGATTTTTCTATTTTAACTCTCCTATAAGACTAGAACGAAACCTACAATATTTAGAAATTCAAACAATTTCTTCGCTCCTTGAAGTTTTATACGGACAGCTTCTAATCCTTGACGTCTAGCTGAATCGATTAAAAGCCAACATATTGAAGCTCTTATTGAGTTCCCATAGGGCTTTGAAAACCACAAGAGGACCCCATGACGTGTGTGACGTTTGACTTTCTACCGCGATTAGTTTACTTGACTTTGATTGTCGCTTATGTAAGGACCGACCAATGATTCGCTCGTTAAACGGCTCTCATTAGACTAAAATAACTTATTTTGCCACAACACATGTGAATTAAAGTTAAATTGATACGAGATTTGACAAGCTTGTCTAGTTGACCTCAAATGACGAAATGGGTTGCGCGAGTGGGTCCAGAATGTTGATTTTAGCCGGGAAGAACATATACCTTGATGGGATTTTGAATCGGGTTAAATTGTGCGTAAATTAATAATTTTGAATAAAATATTATTTAAAGAATACGAATTATATGTATGTATGTATATATATATATATATTATTTTTTTTTTCCAAAAAGAGCAACTCATGGCTCCTTACATGTTACCAAAACAAAGAAGATTACAGAGCGAGTACAAAAGGAGGTGGGGGATGAAACCACCCCTACAAAATAAAAGAAAATACATAAGGGGGTTATATATATATATATATATATATATATATATATATATATATATATATATATATATATATATATATATATATATATATATATATATATATA
>NEWO01001993.1:3884-50577 GCA_003013225.1 Phalaenopsis aphrodite
TTTTTAAAAATATAAAACATATTTTTTAACATATAAAATATTTTATTTTTATTAAAGTCCCCAAAACTTCAATTAATTCTAATAAATCACAGAAACTTAAAAAAATTATGAAATTTTGGCTAAAGGACTTTTTGGTCTAGGGCTAGCTCACATAAAAATTTCAAATGACTAGGAATTGTCTTGATTATCTTTTGGAATTTTCTTTGGAGATGCATAGGGTTTAGGGTTGTCTTCTCCCCATCTCCATCCTCCCTCTCTCTCGATTTCACCTAATACCATCAACCATGTGACCAAACTCGTGTGATACAGTCACGATTAGAGCTAGTCGAGAAGACAACAAAGAGACCATGGACTTGCAACGACCACCAAAACTTCTTCCTCCTCCTTCTATACGCTCCTACTCGAAACCATTAAGGTAACCCCTACCTTTCTCCCTTCTTTCCACCATCCTTAGGGCACTTCAACTCCTCTAAATTCAACAAATCGTCTTCCCGGGGGATTGCCAAATCTTGTATTTAAGGTAGATTCGAGAAGAAACGACATTTAAGAACTTGTAGAATTTGAATGTCACTTTTAACGTTTATTAGGTTAAGTATTACACACCTAAATCTTTTGAAAAGTCTATTTTATAAATCAGAATCCCCTCCCCTTCAATCAAAATAAAAATTAAATAAAATATTATTTTAATCATGTTAGTTAAAGTAGAAATTAATTAAATTCATAATTTTTTTACTTTTAAAATAATAATAATAATAATTTAATGACAATAATAATGCAATAATAAATGAAGATTATGTTGTATCGAATTTAGTGAAAAAATAAGTTTAATTGTATAATTATTTATATTTTATTTTCTAAATGGTGTAGTTTCGCTAGTTAAATTATAAAATTTGTAAAAAGATCTTGTTTTTTATGTTGATGTAAATAATTATTATGATACACAACCTCATAATTATGGGAGTTATTTCTTATTATTCGTAGTGGACTCATAACTATTTTATAGGATTTTAAGTCAAGCCTTTGCCACCTCACTTATAATTTTATACTTGTTATAGACTTTAATTAATGTTCACGAAGAAATCACCAACTGCCTTAATTTATTACTACAAAAGTTCTTGCATAATTGAGCCAATTCTCCGGTTATGATTTTATCTTTTCATGCACTTTACTCGTATAAATTTACGTCAATCATAACACAAACTTACTTGAACTAATATTTTTCTTACATATTATACCCGTGAAAATTTTGACATACTTGCGTTTGATGACATATAGGTCAGTGAAATCTTTTCGGAGATTGGCTTGTCGAGCCGACGTCCGTAGAGCGACAGCCCTGTAGGAAATCATCTTGTTTCCTTGGGTTGGTATTGACAGTTATGGTTTCAGTATATATGTTAAAATCAGTCATAAAATGATAAATAAAAAAAACTAAATAATAAAAAACTTGATTGGAAACAATTACATGTTTTCTAATGATAACTAAACATATTTAATGTTTTCACTCTCTTATTATCTTATGCTATTATATATGCACACAATAACTGTTTATATTTGTTTTTCATAATTTTGTTTGTCATTTATGCCTTAATAGATAACCATTATTTGCAGAATTTGTCTTTCAAACTCACTCTTTGATATTTTATATAACATATTATGTTCAGTCACCGGTAGAATCGTCTCCATTAGAGCAAGTTTTTCAGTTTTAAATTTCTTACCTTGATGTTGTTTTTCAGTATTTGTTTTAGTTATTGTATTTTTCTTTTTAGTTATGGGTAGTCGTTTATTATTGTCACTTCAGTTTTGATTCAGTTAATTTGCTGCTTTCATTTCAATTTTATAAGTAGAGTATTTAATATGAATAAAATTTACATTTATTGGTACTATTTTCATTATTTACTTTAACTATTTTATTTTTCCTTTGTTGTTTGGGTAATCATTTATGGTCATCATTTCAGTTTTGATCAAACTAATTTTCTAATTTCATTTTAGTTGTATCTGTAAACTATTCAATATTAAAAATAATTATATTGATTGGTTTATTCCTGTTTTTATTTACATACATTATTTATTTTGAAATATAAAACATGTTCAATTTATTTTATTATGAATGCAATGCCGAAACTTATCAGCTTTCGAATGCCTGATGTGACAAAATTTATAACTTGAAAAAAAAATGATAATAATAATATTTTTTTTGTGATATTAAATATTTGAGTGATGTGCGTGTAAATGTGAAAGTTTAATACATGAATACATAAGAATTAGACAGACTTTGTGTGTAAATGCCCTAATAAATTTCGATGAAGGTGCCCTCTTCTTAGATGGTCATATAAACTTCGATTTCGTTTACAGAAGCATTAATTCAAATTCGAGTTCAAGCACTCCTTAATGGAGCTGTCAGAATTAGGGTTTCCATACTGGAGAGCGGTTCGGCGGAGATTCGCTCCGCAAGATTCCTTCTTCGTCTCTGGTAACGTAGAGCGCGAGCTCCTCGCCAAGCAGGTGAACTCCATTATTCTCACATGTCCTTTCCTTCTTCCTGATTAGAATCCTAGAGTTTGCCGCTAAATTCACAACTACAAAACTTTCATTTACTTGATTTTATGGCTTGGTTGACTGGCCCGATTGGTAACAGAAATCTATTAATTGATACACTTATGCTGATAAGGAGACAAATATTAGTTATTGGTTCCAATGGAACCACGATCTAGCCGTGTATGGGTTGAAAAAAATGATTTTTTTTTGGGGGCGGAGTTTATTTTCACTTTGCACATTCAAATTTAGCTTCAAATTCATGTTTAAATATAAAAGGATGACTTATATACATGCTACTCAATTCTTATGCTTTTACATATCTAACACCTAAACTTAAATTTGTAGCGTAAGTGGCACTTTTAGGAGGTGTTTGGTAGCGTATTTTTAGTAGGATTTATGGCTCGATTTAACGTAAATTCAGCCAGACGCGAAAAACCGGGACGTTAAGTCTGACATTCTGTTTAAATCCATTTTTCTCATCGTTCTGTTAGTTTTTGGACGTAAATACGGATTTGTTAAATCCGAATATTTGGTTGGATTTAATGGATTAAACTTGTGAAGAAAAAAATGGCATAGCTCAACTAAAATAAAATGCCAAAAATGTTTGCTGACTTTAATTGGATTTCACTTCAACCGAACCAAAAACTAATTTTAGATTTAATAGCATAAGGATTTGATAAATCCAGATTTACTAAATTCTATTAAATGTAAATCGAGAGTGCAACCAAACATCCCCTTAATGTGATATAAAAAATTTCACTGGTGTAAATGTAAAATGCAAAATATAGAAGTTTGACATGTAATTATAAAAGAATTGGGTGGTATTTATTATTTTTTAAGTCTAAAAAAACATCATCACTTGTAGTAAACTCAATCACCTAAACTAAACAGACGAGTCTCACATTTTTGGATAGTTTGGATGACTAAGCACGATACCACAAGTAATACACTTATCATGAAGAATAAAAAATATCACTTGTAGTAGACTCAATCACCTAAACTAAAGAATTTGTGACATCCGTTTGATTTGCAAAATATTTTATATTAGGCCAACAAATTCCCCTACCTAATATAAGGATTAGATAAAATTTATTTTATCTGGTTTCTAAGTTTTCTATAGAGTCAAACCCCTATAGTTAATTACATCTTAAATGATCGGTGTCACTTAAGAAAACTCTTGATTAAGATCAGTGGTTTTGCCATCCATATTTTAAAGTTTAGGTTTTCAAGATTGAACATGAGAAAATCAAATGAGAATGACCCAAATTGGAACAATTATTTTTAAGGAATCCAAATGAATGAATGGTAAGAGATATCATAGATCCAGGGAGATCCCCGGTGACCTCCCAACTATCCTATTGTTTGACTTTATATCTTTGAAATGATGTTGTTTAATGTTTAATCATGCAATTTATTTAGAATTTATGACTTATATTCACACGATATTCAATCGTGCCAATGACCTAAAAAGATAGGAGGATTTATACCGTACCGTACAGTAACTTCGGAATCCTAAAGTGTTAGGACTTATAATTGTTCAACAAGGTTGTGCAAATGCCTAAATGTGATATGTGAGGGTTTACGCTGCACTATATAAACCACCTCGAAATCCTATGAGTTATTATTTAAACTAAGTAAAGTGATTAGTGATATGAATTTGTTTTGACGTAGCTCTTATAAATGTCCTCATCGTGCTGCCCACGGTGTTTGCTTCAAGCTCCTCGTCGTAGCACTTTCGGGTTTGATATTAATTTTAAAGGGTACATGTTATTATTAGGTTTTTCTATACTAAGGTATAATGTGTAACATAACAATAAAACATGCAATATAATAAGAAAAGAACACTAGAATGTGCGACATAGCAGAGAAAGAACAATAGAGTATGCTGTGAAGTAAAATGTGTAATGTAAATCAAACCTGTATATCTGTGAGTTTTGCTGCTCCTTTAAGCAAACTAGTATACACCGTTTAAACAAAAGAAACATTGTCTGGAATACTTGAGAAAATCGACAAATGACCCACTACGAAAAACTTGGGAAAATCGATAAATGTCAATTCCAAAAAAAATTATCAAATTCTCGAGAATATCCCGGAAAAAGGACCACGAGTGCTTTTAAAAAAAAATTTCAATAAAAATACGAAAAAAATTTGAAAAGAGGAGATCGCAAGCACTCGGGTCAGGGCTAGACTCAAATATAATATATTTGTACTCGAGGGACATCGAATGCTACTATCAGTTATCCGGATGTATAGCCTGCCACTCAACTAGAAGGGTGTTCTACTAAACCTAACTTAGGGGGTACTCCTTAGCCCAGTATCGGTAATCAACAAGTGGACAATAAAGTTGTAGCACATTTGAAAATTTATATTTTAGCATATACATGGATTTCATGCATACAAAAAAGTTGTATCAAATTTGTAGTGAAAATATTTTTATAAATATTATATATGTTCTTATAAGTTTTGAACAGTAAAATTGTCAACGAGTCGATCACGTCGTCGGGCGTAGGACCACCAACAATCTAACAAGGTACGTATCCTTCGCTAGTCTTGTGTCGGTGGATGATACCATCATTCTACAGTTTATTATGTCCAAAAAATAAGTCCTGATGTCGCAGGATGCAATATTATTCTGCTCCATCATCGGCGTGCCTTTGTCATCATCGCCCTAAGCCCCAAAACAAAACCGACCTGCTTGTGACCTTACTTGATGATTTGACATATAACAAAAGACTATATATGAGCACTTATGTGTCAAACATAAACACTGAAAACCGAATCAAGAATCAAGGAAAAAAAATAAAAATAAGAATGAGAGAGATAAGGAATTGATTGACTAAAAAAATCAAGAGAATGAAGGGTGGAACAACCCTCAAAACTGTGACAAAAAGACCTGAAAAAGAGAGACCAAGATCCTTGAATTAATCCAAGAAGAATATCATTTTCTCAACTTTTATAAATGGATCAACCAAAAAAGAGTATCCTTTCCAAACATTTAACAGGTCATTCCTTGCAAAAGAACATTTTGAATTCTTTTAAACATTAAGAATTGACAAGTTTTTATTTCACCATCAAAATATTCAATTTTACATTAAATTAAAAAGAGTTCCTATGCCACATAACCCCACATCTTCCAAAGGATCGCACATAAACACTCATGGCCGGGACAACAAGGAGAACCACCCAACATAAGCTCTCGGGTAGAGGTAGCAGGAGAAGCCTGTCCAGGTTCAACTCACGAGTCAAGGCACCAAGGAGGGATCAAGATCTTAGAGAGGGAATCAACCATCAAGCTCACGGGCAAAGGCACCAAGGAGGGCTAGCCGAGCCCAAATTAAAACTATAATAGGATCACGTGTAGACTCAACATAAACGACTCAACTCAGCCCCAAAATAGCACATTCAGCCAAATATCCATCACCTAGGCAATAGAAAACATTTAAGCAAAACAAAATGATACTACAAGAAATGCTCACAGCCAGGAACATCCAGAGAAGTTGCTAACTTCTATTTAAGCAGGGGTAGCAGCCAAAAGGGCAAATCGAGCCCATTATAAGAGAAATCACAATTAGATGCTCACGGGTAAGGGCAGCAGACCAAAATCACTAAACTAACTTCTCAGCTAAGGGGAAAGCAGGGAACAACCAAACAAAAATAAAAGAGAACCATGTTAATGTTCTCGGGTAAGGGCAGCAAGGAAGAACCACCACATCGTTGTTATCATGCCCATTTGATATACATAAGAGGGAATGGAAAAATTCCCGTAAACTATCTAGATTGAAGCCATTTTATTGAACAAAACATGATAGTGAATTGACCCATTAATATCAAACATTCCCATATAGAAGTAGATATTGAAATCATAAGTTTTGGGATGACAAACTTGATTATCAATAACAATCTCGAGAGGAACTTTATATGAAAAACTTCCAACCAAACTGAGCTCAAAATAGTGGCAAGATAGGTAACTGCAACAGGCACACCCGAGTCCCGCAAGAAGGGCAAGACAGAGAAACACAACAGGCATACCCGAGCCCAACCAGGTGGGATAAAAATAAAACACAGTTTCAGCCCAACTAAACCCAATAAAAGAGATCCAACATATACGCTTTTGAGCCAAATCAATTCCTTGTCTCAAATCCAATTAAACCCAATATAAAAGCTAAAGAAAAGAATATAATTTAAGCTAAAATCGCACCCAACACATGGGCAAACCGAGCCCAGCACATGGGCAAACCGAGCCCAGAACATGGGGCAACAAAAAGAATTATGACAGATAAACCGAGCTCAGCAAAGGGAGTATACCAAGCCAAATCTCGTGCAAAACTAGTCCCCAAAACCTCAGGACAAATCGAGCCCACCAAATGGTCAAAAATAGTACAAAACTTTCAGTCAAAATCCAGCTTTAAAGGAGCCAAAATCGAGCCCACTAGATGGGTAAAACTTGGCAGAATTTCCAGCTAACATTTAATCAAAAAGAAAGCCAAAATCGAGCCCGCCAAATGGGTCAAAACAAAATATAATTTCCAGCCAAACCAAACCCAGCAAAAGAAACAAAAAACAGAGAAAACATCCCTAGTAAACCGAGCCCATCAAATGGGGAAAACAAAAAGACAACACTTCCAGCCATCAAAGTCAAATCTCATGAAGCTTTGTGTCTCAAAATATTATGCCCGACATATGTTTCAAATAGTAACGGATACCAGGGAACGAATAAGCATAAACAAATCCCTCATGCCAACATATTATCCAATATTGAAACTAATTCCAACATTTACTTGAACAAGAATAATAATAAAAAACATCAATATTTCATTTCCATCATGAATTCTAGATGAACAAATATCATTTCAAAGCTCATAACTGTAGCTTCCCAAATACTTCGAGCAAAAAAAGAAACACAAACAATTCTTTCCTCTAAAACTACTTTTCTTTTAACCATAAATTCATTCAACAATGACAAAAGAAAGAATGCTACAACTTTCAGTGTATAGACATAGAAATAATAGGAGTATAAGAAGAAGATTTATATGTGAAAATGGATCAAAACATGCTTCTCCTAAACTGCTATTACAACTAATCAGCATAGAACTTCTAAATCAGATCAAATAAAACCATTAAAGGCCCAATACTTGCTGTCAATGCCATTATGAAATATCATTTAAGACAAAACAAGATCTCATGCATGCATTCCCTATTTTAACTTCTTCAATATGTGTCGAGCAGGGCAACAAAACAGAGAAGAGAAGGAAGAAATACCTCTTAATGTAGATTCAACAGTAAACTCAAGAACCAACCTAAAAAAATAAAAATCAGCAAAAACCTCCCCTAAGATCCTTGATGCAAAATATATCTTGAAAGCTTTGAAAAGTACATCGGCAAAATGTTCACGAAAAAAAGCCCCAAATCCTTTCTCTTCTCCTCTAAAAATTTTCAACAACCCAAATCAGTACTTTAAGAAGCTTTTTTATAGGCAGAAATGAGAGCGGACAACCACATTTATCACCATTTTTTGTGGTCGAATCAAGTGACGAGGAAAGAATCGCCACAATAAAGAAGGAGACGGTGAGAAGGAGAAGGGTCGGCCAGCCCGCCCCTTGCAATTGGAGAGCCAAAATGTCGAGCGGCCACGCGAAGAAGGAGAAGAGTCGAGAGGAGGGGGAGATCGCCACGTCGATGAGTCACGGGAATTAGGGCATCAGAGGGGGCGAGATGAGTGCCGCGGGATCGAGCCGCGAGATGGATCGAGTGAAGAGGTAAATGCGTGGGTAAATGGGTAAATAGGGTTCAAGATTGTAATAAAATATATAAAATATTTAATATTTCTTAAAAATAAAATTTGATTCGTACCTTTTTTATTCGTGCGTCAAATCATAACAAAATCGATGTCATTTCTAGGTAATTCTGACGTTCTAGACGCGTTGGCGTGGTCCGTTTTATCGTCGAAGATTGTTTTGATGAATTCATCGATTTACGTGCAATTTTTTCTTGCGTGGAATTATAACAATATGAGTGTTTTTTTTACTAAAATTGATGTCCCGAACGTGTTGGTGCAGTCCATTTCGTCATTGGAGGTCGTCTGAAGAAGTTTGCATTTTTACCCATCATTTAAACTCAATTTTAATCCGACATTGTGCAATTCAATAAATTTTGTACACTTTGTGTGTGTTTGTGATGATCAAGTCCTGAAGAGGTTTTCCTAAGGCTTGTGATCCTATTGAGAACTTCTCCTTAGTCTTCACATGATAGTTCTTAACCACTCGACCAAAAGACGATTGTTTTGAGATCATCAATGCGAGATATCACTAGAGAAATAAGAAGTGGCTGAAATTTCTAGTGGGATGAATTCCAACACTAGTTTTCTAAGATATTCAATAGGAACCCTTAGAGTTAGATCCTGAGATTCTAAGGAAAAGAGTAATGACCTCAAAATAAGGTCAGCAAGTGATAAATAATATTATTTCTATTTTATTATTTATTTGTTCAAATAAGTTTTACGGTTTTACCTTATTACCCACACTTCATTAAAATGATTGTATTATTTAAAAAAAAAATAATTCATTGGAAAACAGGACATGTACCTTTAAAAAAATCCCTCTAGCTTATCTATCAGATTAGAAGCACCTCAGGATCAACCCATTTATTAACCATACTGAAATTTTACTTAACTCCATGATCGTTATCCTAAAAATCTCAACTCATATCTAAGCTGATTGGTTTAAGTTGCATTTATATTAGCTGTTATTGATCCATTAAAATTGTATTGTTTTGTGATTTGTTGATTGACCCTGATACGAGGCCCTTTGTTTAGAATATATTGGTATATTGGGCCCGTTTGAGGCGGCGGTTTTCGTGCGACGCGTTTGAGGGTCATGAATCTCGGCCGTTTGGGGCGGCATTTTGATTGTGGCGGTCATGCCGTTTAGTAATATGCCTGCATTGCTTCTCGTATCTTTTACGCGCTTGCACCTCGTTCTGACCCTGCGTTTGTCTTCTGCACTTTCCTTCCCTGCGGAGCTCCTTGCACGGACAAAAAGTCCCACATCGGCCAGGTGTATGGGCCGAAAATCAGTATTTAAATCCTGGGTTGCTCACCACCTCTAAGAGCTCTTTTGGGAGGTGACAAGTGGTATTAGAGCATATTACTGCATGTCAGGTGTGTGGACTTTCCATAGTTCAGCGGTACCCTTGATGGAGCCGATTCGTGACGAGGGCACATGTGATTGGGTGGAGTGTCACGGACAAAAAATCCCACATGTACTAGGTGTAAGGCTGAAAAACAATATTTAAGTTCTGGGCTGCCCACCACCTCTAAGAGCTCTTTTGGGAGGTGACATTCCTGCTTCCTCTGCCCTAACCTGTCGTTCTGGACACCATCTTCTTCTGGTATCCTCTTTTCCTATATTCTCTTTGAGACATTTTTGTTTCTCGTGGATCTGCGCCGTATGAATTTGTCTGTGTTTTTTTTTGGTGCTTCTGTTTGGTGATGGTAGCATAACTACTAAAATTTAATATCGATACCTCTTAGGACGATCAATGAAAAAGATACTGTAAGAAAAGACACAAATCATCTTTATCATCGTTTTTATGCTCACTGCAATGAGACATGTATAGTTGTGCTTGGTTTAAGCATGCTCATGCAAACCGAATTGCAAATGTTATGCTAAGAAAAACTATTTTCCTTACACACAAAATCTATGAAGTGAGGCATTACAGCAGATAGGCCGAGAAAAATTATATGATACAATCTTAGACTTTGCTACTGAAATTCATTACGATACCCCTTAGGACATTCAAAGAAAAAATATTGTAAGAAAGGACACAGATCATCTTTATGCTCAATGCCAGGAGACGTGTAGTTGTGGTCTGTTTGAGCATGCTCATGCAAACCGAATTGCAAATGTTATGCAAGGAAATGAATTTTTCTCGCACACGTACACTCTTTGAAGTGCGGAATTGCATCAGATAGCCCCAGAAAATTTCTGTGATAGAATATTATGTATTGCCGCTGAAATTCAATATGGATATCACTTGAGGCATATAATGAAAAAAATTTGTAAGAAAGGGCACAAACCATCTTTGCCATCATCTTTATGCTCACTGCTAGGAGACATGTATAATTGTGGTATGTTTGAGCACGCTCATTTAAACCTAATCCGAAAACTTATGCTAAGAAAACCATTTTTTATCACACACACACACTCTCTGAAGTGAGACATTGCATCAAATAACCCCAAAAAAATTTTAAGATATAATTATGCATTGCTACTGAAATTCAGTTATGACACTTTGGGACATATAATGAAAAAAAATTGTAAGAAAAGACACAGACTATCTTCGCCATCATCTTTATGCTCACTGCTAGGAGATATGTATAGTTGTGGTCAGTTTGAGCATGCTCATTCAAATTGATTTTCAAATGCTATGCTAAATAAACTATTTTCCTCACACACAAAATCAATGAAGTGAGGTATTGCATTGCATAGGCCTAGAAAATTTATGTGATAGAATATTATGCTTTCATACTGAAATTCTTTACCGATATCCCTTGGGGCATTTAATGAAAAAATATTGTATGAAAAGACACAGATCATCTTTATACTCAATGCTAGAAGACATATGCAGTTGTGGTTTGTTTGAGCATGCTCATGCAAACCAAATTGCAATTATTATGCAAGAAAATGAATTTTTTTCTTTCACACACTCTCTATGAAGTGAGACATTGCATCAGATAGCCCCATAAAATTTA
This sequence comes from Phalaenopsis aphrodite, assembly GCA_003013225.1. Taxonomy (NCBI): domain Eukaryota; kingdom Viridiplantae; phylum Streptophyta; class Magnoliopsida; order Asparagales; family Orchidaceae; genus Phalaenopsis; species Phalaenopsis aphrodite. The sequence continues at coordinate 15,169 of NEWO01001993.1, forward strand.
TATGATAGAATATTATGCATTGCTATTGAAATTCAGTACTGATACCCCTTGAGACTTATAGTGAAAAAGATTTGTAAGTAACGGCATAGACTATCTTTGTAATTATCTTTATGCTCACTGCTAGGAGACATGTATGGTTGTGGTTTGTTTGAGCATGCTCATTCAAACCTAATCTGAAAACTTATGCTAAGAAAAACATTTTTTTATCTCACACTCTGAAGTGAGACATTGCATCAGATCCCCCAGAAAATTTTAGTGATAAAATATTATGCATTGCTACTAAAACTTAATACTAATACCCCTTGGGATATTAATGAAAAAAAATTGTAAGAAAGGACATATATTATATTTTTCATCATTTTTATGCTCACTGCTAGGAGACATGTATAATTGTGGCATGTTTGAGCATACTCATGGAAACCTAATCTGAAAATTTATACTAAGAAAAACATTTTTTTTCACACACACACACACTCTTTTAAGTGAGACGTTGAATCAGATAGTCCCATAAAATTTCTATGATACAATATTATACTTTGTTATTGAAATTCAGTATTGATATTCTTTGGGACAATTAATGAAAAAATACTGTAAGAAAAGACACTAATCATCTTTGCCATCATCTTTATGCTCACTGCTAGGAGACATGTGTAGTTATGGTATGTTGAGTATGCTTATGCACACCAGTTTCAAATGTTATGATGTGAAAAGTATTTTTTCTCACACACACTATCTGAAGTGAGGCGTTGCATCGGCAGACCTAGAAAATATCTGCGATAGAATATTATGCATTGCTACCGGATTGCTTCAACATTCTCATGGGAAACCAATGTAAAAAATGGGCTAAAAAGATATTCTTATTTAGGTTTGTTTTTGCTATCATAGTAATAAAATGACTAAGAACAAAGAAGTTGGTCACTGTGGGACAAAGAAACTAAAATAGTCTTCTATAACATTTGCTTCATTGAAATTGATCTGGGAAATAGACCCATTACATATTTTAACAAGGAAGCGTTACAAAATATTATAAAAAAAATCAAGGAGAGTACACACAAAGAATGTGACATGATGCAATTGAAGAACAAATGCGATTGACTCAAGAAGGATTGAAAAAATTGGAAGGAATTGAAACGGAGATCTATAGGCTTGGATTGAGATCCAGTGAAACAAATCATTGATGCTCCGGAGGAGTGGTGAACATAAAAACTTGCAGTAAGAATTTTTTCATATCCTCTAATTTTGGTCAATTTCATTTTTATTTGCTAAATGATGTGTCTGTTATGATTTTGTAGGTGATGCTCGTTGCAAAGAAGTTTAAACCTTTGAACTTGAGCCTGAGTTGGAGGAGAAGTTGGACCGGATGTTTGTGAGCCGACCTATTAGGTAATTGAACAAATTAGAGGATATGAAAAAAATTCTTACTGCAAGAGAACTTGACAGTCGACTTATTAGGTAATTCAACCGAAGTACGCAGCCTGAACATCGTTGAAGTTAAGTCTATCCGCTGCTCTAAGCGTTCGCGGGTAGAGAGTAAAAAGAAAGGTGGAGCTGCTTTCGCCAGAAATCAGATGTCATAGCTGGTAGCTTCTTTCAACGTTGAACCGCGTACAATACAACCACATTCGATTGAGCATGTCATGCAAATTCTGATTGCAGATAGGGAAATTTCTAAGGATTTGCCTCTATACTTATTTGCGGTAGAGTTGCTTGAAAATCCCACCCACAGAGATTTTTTCATCAAGATTCACCAAAATATATGGTTGGCGTATCTACGAAATTTTTATGATCGGAGGGACATTTGAGACACTTTTTTTATTTGCTCTGGTTTGAACACATTTATTTTTCTATTTTATTATGTTATGGTTTGGTTCTTTTAACTGTTTGGAACTTTGTTGAATAATATTAATATCACAATTGATTGGGTTTCAATTTGTTCATAATTTATTAATTTTTTTTGTGTAAGCTAGTACGACATACACCTACATGGATTCAACTAAAGAAAGACAGAAGAGGGCTGCAACAATCTAGTTGATCCACGAATATTATAACATGTACATTAATAACTCTCCGTGCTTGACATCGTCATATATTGTGGACAAATGAGTTGAGGCTTGTTGGACACCCAAAGAAATTCAACATGTTTTGCATGGGACACGAGATATTTAATGATCTTTTGACAGAACTTAAGAGATTTCATGGACTTCATTGGTCATTGAGGACGATTCCACGAGAGATTTTGGAGATAACCCTCTACATTTTATCACAGAATGAGTCAATGCGAGTAACAATTGAACGATTTCAACACTCTGAGAGGACTAGTAGATACTTCTTGGTGGGTTTGAATGCACTCATGAACTTTTCTACGCAAGTCATCAAACCAACAAATTTTAAGTTCGAATGTACTCCTACGGAGATTCAATTGATGCACGATACATGCCGTTCTTTAAGGTAACATTTCTAATTCATTGCATTCAATTTTAGATATGCATGCCGCATATTAAAAGCTCATTCTTATTTGAGTAGGATTACATCAGAGCAATTGATGGAACCTACGTTGATGCACAAGTTCTAAATAATGAGAAGATCGCATTTGTCGGACGTTGCGGGGCCTTTATGCAGAATGTGATAGCTGTTTGTGACTTTAACATATGATTTACTTTTTGTCATAATATAATTTTCAATGCTACAATGCAGAATATCCACTACAACTTTTCACATTCTTCTCAAGGCATGCTCAAGCCCTGAATACTCTGGTGGTTCACTTTAACCTTCATACTAACTATACAATATATTTCAGACAAATTTTATATGGTGGATGCTGGATAACCGTTGTACCGAGGATATCTCAAGTCTTTTCTTGATACAAGATATCACATACCTGATATTGAGCGAGTCAGCAATGTTACACGCGACAGAAAAGAGTTTTTTTAATAAAAGACATTTCTTTTTACGTGGTGTCATCGCGAGAATTTTCGGTGTTTAGAAGAAGAAATGAGTTATACTCTGTGATATGCCATCTTGCTCATTTACCAAACAAATCAAGATTGTGATTGTCACGATGATCCTGCATAATTATATTTGGCGGCATCCTTCCCGCAACGACATTAACTTTCGTAGGGCCGAAGAGGATCAGAAGCATGTATCTGCAGAAGCATTTAAGTACCACCTCGGGCATTTCCTGTCACAAGTTGAGAATGATCCTTCCATTACCTGTATTAAAGAGGGGGAGGGTGCAAGCAAAATGACAGAGTTAAGGGCACAAATTACTGATGCATTAGTAGGAGGTTGATTGGACTATTTGTAAATTATTCAGTATTATGTGTAATTTATTTCTTTTGTCAAAATATTTTTAACATTCATATTGGATAGTGAGCATTCATTGCTATATTTCTTTTATTCAAAGATAATTGTACTTTATATTTTATATTGTTGGTTTGAAATTTTTACGTTATTCGTAATTGTAATGTTTTAGTTACTTCTTTTAATAAATTCAATTCCTGTCATCACTAATGTATTGTCTTTTGTAGCATTTATAAAAGATGAGCTCAATGATTTCAGGGACATCCCGACGATTGTTTTGTCACTGCGGACTACAGACTTCCCTACCGACGTTACGTCGGGTCCGTAGCTACGAGAGAAAGTTCTGCAGGTGCTCACGAAGCATCACAGAAGTGTGACTTCTTCCGGTTGGCAGACATTCCAGTAGATTCCACTGCCCACGATGATCTGGAATGGATACCATCAGTGGAGGACAGTGTAGCACGGGACATACACTTTCTGCATGTTAAAAATGATATAATCATTATATTAATTGTAATTTTAATAGTTTTTAAATTTTTTTTTGCACTCTTGATACTCACTATTAAGTGAGTTGTGTATCCAAATTTTTGTACTGTTTTGAAGTAAATTTTTTGCTTTGAATTATAAAATATATGGCTTAACAGTTCCATTACAAACAACATTACTTAACAGGGGCAGAAAAGTCATTTGTCCAAAAATAACTGTCACACATTTGTTTTCAAACAACCGAAACAAACAACCAACCAACTTCCCAGCAGCAGCTTCCTGGGACCTGTAGCCGATAAAGTGCAGCTACCCCAAACAGACTCATAATCTTGAGTTCCATAATTAAATTTAATGCAGGACCTTTATAGATTTACTGTTAATAGGTTTAGGTGATTGTTGAATGCAACATGCATACCATTTTTGCAAGAAAGTAAGTTTTCAATCTTAAACATTTTTTAATACTTTTGATGAAAGTAGAAAATTGTTAAAAGTTCTATTTCGATGCATGATTTTGACTTTCAAGTAGAATTAATGACTACAAAAAGTAGGCTCATGAAATACATACATGCAATTGAAACTTTGTTAGAAAATAAACAAAATTATAGTAGGCATGAATATAATTTATCACCCATTTAACCCACAAAATAAAAGAAGAAGTTGCAAGGCCCTTTTTCTTCTAATCGGTGGTTATATATTGGTAATTTTTCTTTTGGGAAATTTACAACAGTAGCATACAATTCTTATGTATATACATCTCTCTCCTATACTTTCATATTTACATACATAGCACTTTGGTTTTTTAAACTTATCCATGAAAAGGTGTATTTCACTTTTAAAAAGTGATAATAGTGCTACGTTTGATGTGATATTAAATATTTGAGGGCTGCGTGTTACGCAGGGCTCTAAGGGGAGCAAGCCGACTGAAATGGCTGGCAACAATTCCCACAAGGAACGATCGGTCCAGTGGATCGGGCGGGATTTGTACAGGGCGGAACTGCTGCCTTTCCTGTTTCCTTCCTTATGTGGTTTTCTCCATATCGAAAGTTTCTAATGACTATTTTCTGGATTATTCCTGCAGCCCTACTCCTTTCCTTTTTTTGTGGTAGTTTTCTTTCCTATTTCTTTATTTTTCTTCTCTATATGGGAGTTTATAAATTACTGTTTTCTTGTTGTAGAGTTCAGTTTTTGCTTGTATTTTGTTTCAAAATTCTTCTTGGAGTGTTATCCTCTCCTTGTTGGGCTGTGTCCGACGACGGGTAGTGCTTCCGCTCTATCCTACTCCTTAGTGGTGTTGTATCCTTCTCAATCTTCTCTCCTGCACCTCGCGCAATCCTACCCCCCCCTCCCCCTCCCCCTCCCCCTCCCCCGAAAAACTTCCATCCGTCAGCTGTCCCCTCCAGACCTCCAGCTCTGCCGCACCTTCCCAGCCTTCTCCCCTTGCTGTCCAGCCCTTTCCTTTCCACTTTTCCTAGCAGCCAGCTTCCCTGCCACATGCAGCCACCCTCCCTTGACTGTAACCTGCTGTCGAGCTCTCCCCACTGTGCCTCTGCACCCGGTCAGCCCACCTACAGCCAGCCTCCCTGCTGTCTGGCTCATTCCCCCATCAACCAGCGCCCTTTTCCATTCCTCCCTGCAGTTTTCCCTGCCGCCCCCACTCTCCCAATCCCCAAACCAGCCAACAACCACCATTACAGCCTACCCAACAGCTGTCAACCTTCTCCTTTACACCTTGCCACCTTACTGACGCTACCACCGCCCTCGGTCCTTCCCTTCTGATACTAGCCAGAGAGTGATTTGTTATTGTATTTCCTTTTTCCGTTTGTGTCGTGCTGTAACCTTAATTTAGTGCTAATAAAAGTTGCTTTGCATTTTCGCTAATTTCCTAACTTGTTCCGGTATCAATGTGTACATATGAAAGTTTAAATGTGAGATATGTAATTACATAAAAATTGTGTTTTATGTATTTAAATGCATTTTTGTTTTTGGGTTTCTATTAAGTTTGATTTTTAATCATAGTTCTTCGTTTTACTTTTCAAAACTTTAGGTGGGTTTTTAGCTTTATATTTATCACTATTTCTTAGAAACAGAATTTAGCATGCAAAGTAATGTAATATTAATATTCTCCGCATCAATCGTCATAAAGAATCATGCTTTATCTTTCATTTTCTTTTGTTTAAATTGTAGGTTGCCCTAGATCTTACAGAAGATGAAATGTATCAAATTCAAAAAATAGAAGATTCAGGCAGGTATGTTGTAGTTTCATTGAAATGGATTTTTATTGATTTATCCTGCACATTAATGGTGTTACTGTTGTGGACATTTTCTCTTTATTTTGTTGATGCAGTTAGATTTATAGGCTTTATTTTTTGGCAACCTGTAATAGAAGAACTAATTGATCACATGGTTTGTTACCTTGACATTAATTATATGGGAAATTTACATACATACCACACCATTCTTATGAATTTACCTATCCAACACCCAAAGTTTGATATTTACACGTATAACACCTTGTCGTCATCAACTTGTGCATGAGCAGTATTTCACTTTTAAATAGGCAGTGAGGTTGGTGTTTTTGATGTTTTGTTAAAGATTTGGTGGTATGAATGTAAATCTGAATGTTTAGGTGCTAGATATGTAAATACATAAGAATTGTGTGGAATGTATGTAAATGCCCCTAATTATACTTAACTATTAGCCTTCATCTGAATTACTCGAATAAATTGCTTGGAATATCTGCACTGATTCTTACTATTTTTATTCTACTGTTTATCCATTATTTTTTTTTTCAATTGATGTGTTCGTTAAAACACCTGCAATTTTTGGTCATGATATACTGCATGAGAAAGACTGTCGCTGTTTTGTTTGATTCAAGGAAGATTTACATACATGCCAACTAATTCCTATTTATTTACATATCTAATACCTAAACATCAATTTTTACTTACATACCACCTTACCTATTTAAGGCTTTGTTGTTGTTGTACATCACTTTACCTATCCATGAAGAGGTGTATTTTACTTTTTAGAAGTTAAGAATGGTGGTATTTTAATTTGATATGAAAGATTTGGGTGATATAAATTTAAAGAGCAAAGTTTAGGTGTTAGAAATGTAAATACATAGGAATTAGTTGGTATGTATGCAAATACACCTTGATTTATATAGGTACTTATAGCTCATTTGCTGCATTGAACTTAACAAGAAGATGCGATAATTCATGGATAAATACACTTATTAACATGCATTCAAAATAAATGCTTTTGTTTTGTTCAAAAGCCACCAGCTACCTTTCTAACGTCAATTGTTTTGATGTGGTTCCTATTCGTGATCTAAATTATGAGATTATCATTTCATGTTTATTTATTCTTCAAATGTTGAATTTTCTACCGAACATTTTCTCTTGTGAGCATGCTTTGTTATTTTTTAATTTCATTTTTTTTTTGTGTTTTTCTTAATAGGTAGTTACTCATGTTTTTGAATGCCTTTTCTAGCTATTTTTTATGCTTGAAGATAAATTATCATGTTTGAAAACATATTTCTATTTGATTGAAAATAACAACAAAATAGAAAAGTGAACAAAGCAAACACTGTCAAATATTTCATAATTTATTCATGCTTAGGGGTCTGTTTTTATGTTTAAATGGAAAAATATGTTTGACTTGCATATTATTTATATGTTTTTATTTTTTCTTTTAAAAACAAATGAATTTGTTTTTAAAAATACTCAAAACACATAAAAAATATTTTTGAGTATTTTCAAAAACATTTACCTCAATCAAATATATTTTAATTTAAATCAAAACATAGAAAAAATAACATACAAGTAGATCCCACGGAGTTTATAGAATTGTCAATTTAATCCTCTACTATTTTAGTGATAGAGTTTATTGAATTGTCAATTTAGTCCCCTACTATTTTAGTCTTGAGTTTATAGAATTATCAATTTAGTCCCCATACTTTCTTAATATAGGCTGAAATATATCCCACAAAGGACTATTTCTACTCTCATTTAAAGAGTATTGGGACTAATTTGACACTTTTATAGACTCTGAGACTAAAATGACCTCATTAAACAAACAAAACTATTTTGACTTCTTACTCATTATTTATGTTTGTCATGGCCTTACAAATTGAAATATTGAGCAGATTGAAATTTTGTTTACCTTTTGGAAAGGTTAAAACACGCATAGAAAACCATGATTGGAATGCTGCCGATGAAATTTTACTTCTGAAGGAAACCGTGGTCTCGACAAAGCCAGCAATGATTTGTGGTTTCATTCCCAAGCAGCTTTTTCTTTATCATGAAGCATGGACTTTTTTTTTTTTAATTAGCCTCAAAGACGGTTTGCCTGTTTGGCATGCACATTTTTTTTTAAATTGCCCGCTTGACATCAATTTTGTTTCCTGTTTTGTTTTTAAAAATATGTTGATTGATATAATTTTTTATATGCTTTTATTTTTTGTTTTAAAAAAAACAAATGAACTTGTGTTTTTAAAAGCAACTAGTTCAATCAAATATTTTTTACTTTAAATTAAAATATAAAAAAAATAATTGAAAAAGAAGATCCCAAATAGCCTTAAATTTCAGCATTTTTTTTGTTTTCACTCGATTCATTGAAATTATCACATCCATGTATTAGTTCATATGGTTGCTTTTAATATTTTAGATATTAGACTCAGTATGTTTTTTCTTTGATTTTTAATAGAACTTTATCAGCAGGATGTCTCACAACTCTTAAATAAACCTTTTTTTTGGTTCTAGTAATGACTTTGATGAAAACTATGATCAAAATATGTTTTCTTTTTGGGCCATTTAAATACATATCACCCAATTCATATGTATTTACATATCAAACACTGAAACTTTACTTCTTACATTGATACTGCTCAAAATTTTCATATCACATAAAAAGTACCAACATTTTAACTTTTTAAATGTGAAACACACCTTTTCATGCATAGGTAAGATGGTATTTTTGTAAAATTTGAAATTTACGTATGTAAATGCATAGGAATGGAATGGTATGTATGTAAGTCTTCTCCCTTTTTTTAGCAGCTTTGTGCATTGTCCTATTGTTAGCTGTGGTGCCCGTTTGAGTTGTTTGGAGGACTTTGAAGATCATTATCATGCTAGACATATGTCGGCTTGTGCAATTTGCTCAAGGGTGTACCCAACTTCAAGGTTACTTAGCATACATGTTTCTGAAGCCCATGATTCTTTCTTTGCAGCAAAAGTTGCTCGTGGTTTCCCAATGGTAAGTGTTTTCTTTTTCCTGCAATAAAAAAATTACATAAATATTCACCATTTTCATATATGGCTTTTCTTTAGTTTGTCCTTGTCTTGATTCATGAATTAAAAGAAAAAATAGTTCATTAAATTCGTTTCCTTAATTTCTTATTAAGATTGTTTAGTTAGAGCGTGAACTTTCTACAAGTTGGGTTGTGTTTGCATGCCTTGGTTAGAGTGCTTGCTTATATTTTTGGAAGACTTACATACAGACCACTAAATTCTTATCTATTTATATATCTAACATCTAAATTCAAATTTACATATATATCTCCCCTAACCTATGCATGAAAAATTGCATTTCATCTTTTAAAATTAAAAATAGTGATTTTTTTAATGTGATTTGAAAGATTTGGGTGTTATGTATGTAAATGCCCATTGTATGAAACTCAAAACAACACTTAATGTAAACATGAAAACTGAAGTAGATTCTTGCCGTGAGGAAGAAGAGGAGGCAACGTGAAAACAAAGAAAAAGAAATGAGGGAGAGAAGAAAAGGGAAAGCAATAAAAAATTGATCCCTCGTTATTATTCATCATAGAATAGGTACATGGAGCTACATATAGGCCCAACTAGTAAAAGAAAAAACAAGATAAAAGCTTATTACATTAATTATTATAATTAAGTAATTTATTGTATGTTATTACAAGAAGTACTATTATTAACCCCTCTAAAGCTGATAGTATCGCTAGATAGTGTCAACTTGCCGCGAAGCATGATAAATCGAGCTGTCGGCAAGGGTTTGGTAGATATATTTGTTGGTTTATCAGCGGTAGGAGTATAAACGGCGTTGACTTCCTTAGAGAGAATGCGTTCCCACACAAAGCGATAATAAATATCGATATTTTGGTCCTTGTATGAAAGACCGGATTTTGAGTCAGTGCCATCGTCGATTTGTTATCACAATAGATAGTGGTAGGTTCTTGAATGTTAACTTGAAATTGTTATAGTAATTGTCATAACCATTTAACATCAATTGCCGTAGACGCAAGGTTTCTATATTCAACATAAGTGGAAGATTTGGCAACGGTGGGTTGTTTCTCAACTTGTCAGGAGACGAGAGTGTTGCCTAGATAAGAACAATATCCTGTGATAAACGTGCGATTAGTGTGATCACTTGCCTAATTTGCATTAACTAAGAATGAAGAATAAGTGAACCTGGTGAATGGGTAGCCCGAGATCAAGAGTGCCTTTGATATATAATAGAACCTATTTGAGTTGTTAAGAATTGATATTTAAAGGTTCATGAAAATGGGATGGTTGATTGATGACATAGTTGAGATTTGAACAAGTTAGACTAAGGTATTGGAGGGAGCCGACAAGTTTCTTCTAATGTTTGTGATTATTGAAGAGTTGCTTACCATTGGGCACTATTTTATTAGTAGATGAATGCAGATTCAGAAGAGCTTTGTAATTTGTCATACGTGCTCTTTGAAGAATGTCACCAACATAGTATTTTTGTAAAAGAAATAAACCAATAGTAGTGTGATTGATGTTGATATCCAAAATGGTAGAAATAATACCACAATTTTTCATAAAAAAGTTGGTGTGAAGGTCTTATAAAAGTTCATCGATAAATAAACTACAATTTCCAATAAGCAATATATGATTCGCATATAATAAAAGGTAGATAGAAATGGAATTCTTGTTATATATAAGGAGGGATCAGAGTGTCGTGAGCTAACACATGGCTAAGTGTTTGGTGAAAGTGTTAAACCATTATCGAGGTGCCAGTTTGAGACCATATAGAGTTTTTTTTAATAAACACACATGATTAGGACAATTGAGTTCAACATAGCCAGGAGGTTGTTTCATATAAATAACTTCATCCAAAGTATCGTGTCAAAAGATATTAGATATATCGAGTTGAAGACCCTTCCAAGTATGATGAAGAGCCATAGCGAGGAAGCTACGAATAGTCAGAAGCTTGACGACTGAGCTAAATGTATCATTGTAGTTAAGACTTGTTTTTGCTAAAGCTTTAAGCTATGAATCTCGCCTTATACCGAACAATTGAACCATCTAGATGACGTTTGAACCTATAAGTCCACTTGCAGCCCAAAATTTTCTCATTGGTTGTTTTGGGAATAAGAATCCATGTCATGTTACTTTGAAGAGCGTTTAACTCATCTTCCATAGCCTTTTTCTAGTTTCTATGTTTAATAGCTTGATTGTGAAGTAACAGGTTCAATATATGGACTAATGAGATGATAAAGAGTAAATTAGCACTTAGGTAGGAGATGCCTGAACTTCGATCGAGTGAGAGGAACTGTGAGGTGAGTGGGTTCCAGATTGGATAAGGCGGGGCTCGGGGCAAATGTGCAGGGAATTCAAGAGGTAAGCTAGAGCCAGAGGGAAGGGGAATAGATGAAGGGGTAATGTGATGTGTGTTTTCAGGAAGAATGGTTTTAGGAGGGGTTGATTTAGAGGCAGATGATTTATTGAAAGTACTGATAGGTAGCAATGTGAAAGCCAAAAATGTAGATGAATTTTGATGTGGAGGGACTTTAAAATGAGCAACTTTTATAGTGGAAAGAATATTCATTGAAAATGACGTTCCTTGAGATGTTGATTTTGCCAGTGTTGGGATTAAACACTTATACCCTTTGATGTGATTGGGATAACCAATGAATACAATGAGTAGATTTGGGTTGCAATTTTTTTGGCGGACGCATGAGATCCATGGGTAGCATGCACAACAAAAAACATGAAGATTTGAATAGTCCAAGAGAGTATTCTGCAACATCTGTATGGTGAGTTATTATGAGTTGTGGTGGAGTGCATACAATTTATTAGGTATATAGCTGTGAGACCTGTCTCCAACCAGAAGAATGTAGGAAGGTGTGAATCGACAAGAAGGGCACAAGTCGTATCAAGAATATGCCTTTGCTTACGATCAACTTGACTGTTTTGTTGAGGGGTATAGGGGCAATAGGTTTGATGAATAATACCATGAGTGTTAAGTTATCGTGTAATGATGTGAGTCTTGAAATCACCGACACCATCGGCTTTTAATATTTTTATGCGAGTATTGAATTGAAGTTCAACACCTTGCTTGAATTTAATTAAATACGAAAAAACTTCTTTTGTATGTCATAGGGTATAGCCAATAATCACAGTAAAAACAAATTGTATCCTTGAAATGAAAAATTAAGGGAGGAACCCCAAACATCAGAGTAAATTAATTCCAAAGATTTATAAGCGTGATTATTTGAAAGTCAAAGTGGAAAATTGTGGTGCTTAGCAGTAATACAAAAAATATAAAAAGAACATGTGCTAGAAAGTAAAAGCTCTTGCTGTTGCTGAGAACGAACAATCATGGAATGAGAGTTTGCATGCCCTAGGCGTCCGTGCCAAAGATCAATGTGAGGCGGTGTCAAGAGAAGCGTGAGTTGATGATATTATAGGATAGAGTTGAACATGGTATCAAAGCTTAATTTTATACCTTAACATCAGTTCTCCTTCCAGAACTGTTGGAATCCCTGTCATCTTCCGTGCAGGAAGGGCAGGACACTCATCTTGGTATTTGAAACTACTTTTGCTTCTTCTCTCCCTATAGGCTTGGCTTGGCTTGGTTGACCCTTCTCGAGCCGGGAGCTTCGACTCTGCCGGTCTCCACAAAGCAAGTTTCTAAGCAGTTTTTCTTCCTGCCGTTTTTTCTCACGTAGAGATCTATTTCGTGGAGAATTTTCTGTTGTTGGCTGCCCAACAAATTTTTTTCCCATAAAGAACTATTGCATATTTTTTGTGTAGATATACCGTCAGTTCCACTAGTTGTTGCCATTTTTCACCCTAATTGTTGCTTGTTCCCCTCTTCTCTACCGGTTTTCTAAATGTTGCTGCCGTTGATCCTTCAGACATGTTGTTCCAACCGTTGGACCTCCTTCTGCCGAAGTGTTGATCCCTAGATCCCAGTCTCAGGCCTTCTTGCCGCTAGACCTTCTTCTCGCTAGACTAGAGCGCATCTAGTGGGACGACATCCTTTTGATCCTCGTCGAGGGGATATCGCGTGGGCAACCAATCATGGATTACTACTGCCCTCTCACCGACAACCTCTATAGGTAAGATATCTGTCAGGCCTCTGTTGGTCGACTCTCCCTCTCACCTTCTCTGATAAGTTGTGTGCTAATGGCTTCTACTGTCCCTCTCAGCCGCAGGATTTTTCCACTGTTCTTCTCTACAGGACCTTTCCGTTCTTACTCGAAGGACTTTCCCACTGGAAACAAACAATTTTTTATGATATTTTTCCCAATCGCAAGAACAACGCATCTTTTTCCCTGAAATCCAATTTTGGTTCTTGTCATTTTCTGATGTTATTCCACAAAAACCTAGTTTTGATTCTTGCAGTCTGATCCGTCGCCAACCCTTTCTCCTGCAGTATTTTTCCCTTCTTAGTGCAGACGTCATGGGAGTTGTATTTCTAGCTGTCCTTTCTCTTATAGCATTATTTGTCGGTAGAATTTTCTTGGTGTGATTTGCACTCTCTCTCTTGTGGAAATCCCAATTAGAGAGCCACCACCAATGCTTGGAGAGCGGGATTTTTTCTCTCTATTGGCACTCCCAACCAAAGAAGAGAAGTTATTTTCCCGGATATGTCTTCTCTGCAAAGTGAACAGAGGGGAGGAGCTATTTTTGCCATTTTTCCCCCCTACAGGTTTTAATTGCCATTCCTTTCTACAGGAAGTTGTGGCTGTAGCCGCATCCATGGCATCTTGCATCATTGCATATGCGTGGATTGTGGAAACAAATGAAAGCTTGTTACAGAGGAGTTCATTGCTGGTTTGCTTGCAAAACAACTTGAAAAAGGCTATTATAGTGGTGAGGTTGGATGTATCCTTGAATGGAATCTCAGTAGTCGACCTACATGCGCTTCTTCGTCGGTTTCTTCCCTATTGTTGAAAATCTTCATGCAGGTCCTCTGCGTTTTCTTTGCCACCAGAACTCTCCTTGCAGTCTCTTTATTCTCTGGAATTCTTTTGTCCAACAACAACAACGACAACCGGTTCTCTCCTTGTAGGTTGCAACTATGCCGCCAGAAATTTTATCTGTCAACAATCTGCCCTACAACGGACAGTATCTTGCTACAGACCTTCCTCGCTGCAAAACCTTTTTATGCAGTAAACCATCCAGAGCTTTTATCTATTACTTAGAGGAGCTTTTCACCTACTTACAGTCACTGCAGAAACTATAGCTAACGCCAATTGCAGTCAATTAGAAGCTAGTTTTTCTTGCATGCTGTCTACTTCCCTGTAAAATCTCCTGCAACATTACATGTAAGAGCCTTTTGCCTTTCGTCTATCTACAGACACTGTAGGAACTGCAGTCAAAGACAACCGCAATTGTCTACTTCCTTGCTAACTTTTCTACAACATTATCTGTTGGAGTCTTCCACCTACCTACAAATACTGTAGGAGTTGCAGTCAAAGACAACCGCAGTACGGGATGAAAACTTCAAATTCTGCCTTACAGGATCTTCCTCGCCCGTTGGTTGATGTTTTCAAATCCAAGTTGATTATGGTTTTCAACCATGTGTCAACTTGAGAGGGAGTGTTAGAAGTTATATTAAGAAATAATTTATTCCCACGAGAAGTTATGAGGAATAATTAATTTCTTGGATTAGATTTATTTTCTTTTCTATTTTAGACTTTCATATTTTATATTGTTTCCAAACAATTAATATGAATTGATTAATTATAGATATTAGAAGTTTTATGTTTTCTTTCGTGTTATTTTTTTATTGTCTTTCGTATTCTAGGATTTATGTAAGTGTCATTTATACTCTTTTTTCATATCAATAAAAACATTTCACCTTATTCTGAATTTCAACATAAACCATTCTGACACAACCATTGCACTATGATATCTTGAGTATAACAATCCTTAATGCAGTAACCATGAGAGTCTAAAGTAATCGAACAATTGTTATCTTTTGCTAGCTGATAAATATAAAGAAGGTTATGTGAAATATGCGGTTTATGTAATATTTTTGAAAGAGAAAGCTTACTATTGGGTGGTGGGAAGCATGCCATTCCCGAAATTATGTATGGGAACGAATTAACCATTTCCAACCAGCACTTGATCAGTATCAGTGTTTGTTGTGGACTGCTGTAGTTTATCGAGATCAACCATAAGATGTGTTGTAGCTCCCAATTCAAGATATCAATAAACATCGGAAGTGGTGGAAGTAGGGCTGTATTTTCCTGCAATTTTAGGGGTTGATAGCTCAGATTGGATCTATGCCAGCAGTTGGAAGCAAGGTGTCCTTTCTTATGACAGATTTGGAAGGTAGAAGCTTGTCTCAATTTGGGTTGGAAGTTGGATGGAGTGGCTTGATCGTTGGACCTCTTGTTGTAGGATTGATTGTTGCAAGTTCTTGGCTGAGAAGTATTCTTCAAGGGATTTCCAACAGCTTGAAGAGGAAGTTGGTTTTCTGTGGATTCTTGAGAAAAATCAGTAGAGATATTGATCTCCTCACTAGCAATAATAAGTGCAAGTCTTCTAAACTGATGTAGGAAAAATTCGTTCTGATTGTGGTTTTGAAGACTTGATAGATAGGGGGTAAGTAGAGAATAATGTCTTCTTGATCAACCGTTAACCATGCCATGGAGATTTTATCAATAATGGTCTTGATTCGAGTGAGGTATTATGTCATTGATTGATTCTTCATGGAGACGTCATAAAATTTTTTCTTGAGCTGGATAACGTGAGAACGATTGGTGGCTTGGAGTTTTTTTTCCAAAGCGAGCCAAATATCTTTGCACGATTCAAGATTCTCAACATAGGGAAGCATGGCAGTAGAGATAGTGGAGAGAATAACAACAACAAGGTGCTGACAAAGAAGCATCCAGGTATTGAAAGTTGGGTTTGACTGAAGCACACCTGGGGTAGGGTAATGAGAGGGCAAGAGATTGAGCCATCTAAGGATCCATATAGTTTATTGGCTTTGATAATCTTTATAACCTGAGACTTCTATAAAGTGTAGTTCTCGGTGGAAAGAGAGGTATTCATGATGGTGTGAATGTTAGAGATAAGAAATTTGATAGATGGAGCTATTGGCTTATCTGTGATGTTCAATGAAGGCAGACCGATGTTCAGAGGCGAGGTGCTTGAGTCCTCTATAACAGGAACAACAGAGCCGCGAGAGGCTCAAAGTTGCTCCGATACCATGAAAGATGAAGATTCTTGTTGTGAGGATGAGGTAACATGAAAACTGAGAAAAAAAAATGAGGCTGAAGAAAAGGGAAAGCAATAAAAAAGTGATCCCTCTTATTAGAATTGGTACAGGGACCTATATATAGATCCAACCAGTAAAAGACAAAACAAGGTAAAAGCCGCTTACTTTAATTATTATAATTAAGTAATTTCTTGTATGTTATTTCAAGAAGTACTGTAATCAAGTTTTGAAGTAACAGAGATTAATGACATTGCGTAGCAGCATGATAGAAGCAAGTATAGTAATTTGCTGATACTTATATAGCTTGGAGCACTTATGGTTTATGGATAACAATTTGATTGAAAATAGGACTTAAATTCATCAAGTGATATAGTTACGAAAGTAATAATGTAAATAATTCATCTAGGAGGCTCTCTAGAATATTTGCAAAATTAACCTTTGAAGGATTGAAATTGCAACTATAAATTTAAGTTGAAATTCAATTGCAGAGAATGAGTGACAAGTTGAGAGTAGAGAGAATATTAAGTAGATAATAACTTAAACCCAAAACCTAGACTTTTTCCTTAAAAAATTCTAAATTCTACATTGGCCGACAACCTTCTAAGTTCTTGTTGATATTTTTTTTATGGGTTCTAATCCTCATATTTATTTAATTCTGTTCTCATTTTATCAATAAGTATGCTTCAAATTTGTGTGATCTACATCCATTGCACATATTCACTAATGGCCTGTTTGGGGATGGTGATAAATGTGCGGTGTGGTTTGCACTGCATCACTTGTGTTTGACAAATTATGTTTTTCCTGCTTTCTCAAGAAGTTATGGTTGGAAAGCTGTGTTTTACAACATGACATAGCTAAGTGCAGTTGTTGCCAGAAAGTTTTTGTTTGATATTTTGAAATAGCCATCCTACTTTTTTCTGCAGTAACTTCACAATTGCTTTAAACAACTGCAACTACTCCAAACATACTCTAAGTTTAGTTTCAATGCATTCTTAAATTGTACTTCATATCGTTAATCGGTGAATTTCCATTTCAATCCAAGGAATAATGGAAGCTCTTACAATTGTAATTTTTCGAAGTTTGGTCTGAAAAATGTATATATTGTTAGACTGCTTCATCTTTACAAGATAACATGAGTCGTATTGCTATCTTCCTTGTTCTGTTTTACATCTCTGAGGTTATCCATATTATATTGGGGCATCTACCTACATACCACCTAATTTTTATGGATTTACATATATAACTCCAAAGCTTTATTTTTAACATTTATATCACCCAAATCTTTCCTGTCACGTAAAAAATGCCACTATTTTAACTTTTAAAATGTGAAATGCACCTCTTTATTCACAAGTAAGGTGCCATATATTTAAAAATTGAAATATAGGTGTTAGACATGTTAAAACACAGTAATTGAGTGTTATGTATGTAAATCTTCCTATTATCTTTGGTAACAGTACGAATGCTTGGTGGAAGGATGTGGAGCAAAGCTGAAAAGCTACAAAAGCCGGAAGCAACATTTAATACACAAGCACAAATTCCCTTCCTCATTTGAGTTCAAAAAGGCGAAGCCATCCAAGCACCGACGCGAAATAAACCAACATAAGCAACATGACCAAACGAAGGAGGAGGCCATGGAGGGCGGAGCATCTTTCTCGGTTCAAGAAAACGAGGACGAAAAGGTGTCTCATTATGAAAGAATGGAAGTCGAGGAAATGGATGAACTTGTTTCCGCCGTGTCGAAGCTAAGGACGTCTGATTGCTCTACTCCTTCGAGTGTAAGCTTCGGTCGCCGTCATAATCGTGCCTTCACATTCCTCCCACGCTCTCTCCGGCAGAATATAAAACATCGATCAGATGCCATGGAATAGTTTGCACATTGTCGATGTCTACATTGGTGTGCAATTTCCTGGATATACTTGCAATTTTATCATTTTGCTTGCTTCTGCAAATTCATGTGTTGTGGGCATCTACTTTGGTTGATGATAAAGAAATGTTCGTATAATCTCTGTTTAAAGTGGAATGCATAGGATTGTTTTAAGGGAGGGAGATTTACATCATGCCACTCAATTCTTATGTATTTACAGATCTAACACCTAAACATCAATTATGACATATCTGACTGTTACCAATGCATGAACAGGTGTATTTCACGTTTTTAAAAGTTAAAATAATAGTATTTTTATGTGATGTGAAAGATTTGGGTGGTATAAGTATAAAAAATAAAGTTTAGGTGTAAGATATGTAAATACTTAGGAATTGAGTGGTATGTATTTAAATGCCCCTCTAAGAAATTGAGCGCATTCCAGTGTAAGATGCATCAAAATATTCTTTCACTTTTTTCAAAGATATTTGTAATCTAATTGAGTGCTTACCTAAAAAGCATTGCAGTAGTTTGTAATTTGATTTACTTTTATCAAATTTGCACTTTTTCCCATAATTGCCTCATACAAGATATTCAGCAACTTCTATGAGATAAACGGAGCATCTACTTTTTCCAGTTTTTCTATTAACTGAATCTCTTCTCTGTGTCTATATATGGTTAGTGGAGCAAACCATTGTAACCAAGGGAGATTTACATGCATAACACACAATTTTTACATATTTACTTATCTAACACCTAAATTTTGGTATTTACTTGTATACCAATTTATATAGTCACAATCGCAACAGAACATACGCATGAAAAGTTGCAATTCACTTTCCAAAAGTCAATGTGGTGTTATTGTTTATGCAATTTTAAAGATTTGGTTTTATAAGTAGATATCAAAGTTTTGGTGTTAGATAGATATGTAAATAAGCAAGAATTGTGTGATATGTATGTAAATCTCTCAACTGAATGGTCAGGATGAATGATATAAATAAGTGGCATTAGGGAAAGTAACTTGGCTGCCATTTGTGAATTTACCATCTCTAATCATAGTTTCCTTTGGGGTAAGTATATAATTCGCCCTAAATAAATTATATGCAAACCATTTTATAATTTATAAGCAATGATAGTAATAAAGTGACATTACAACAGCATTTGATAACACAACTGGTAACAATCCACTCATAAATCTAGCGAGATGGCACATTTTTAACATAATTAAAATCCTGCCAATGCACCCAACACAGCTGAGAAGATAATTCCCACTGATGAAGAGATCTCCAATCCCCTCAAACTTCCACTGTCATAAGGCGTGTTGTCCATCAATGGCAGCCCGCTGAATCCAAGTCCAATCTCTGCCGGCCTCCGGCCATCAAAAGTCGCCTCTGCTGGCTTTCTATATGATGAAGGTTCGCTGTCGCCATCGCCATTGCCGCTTATTGGCCCTGCTGCAGTAGGCACAACCGGAAGCTGTCCGGGTGCCAAACTGCTATCTTCAATAACCTCCGACTCTTCCTTGGACGAAGTATTCGCCGCCGGCTGCAGCCCGAACGGCAGTGATCCGCTCAGCCCAATCTGTGCTGACAACGGCGGCGAACCAGGAAAGCCGCAACTTTGATTGCTTCTGGGCATATCGCTTCCCTTCCAAGCAACTTCTCCATCCTTATCAGTAATTATCATGTCTCCGAGATCGACGAGTTGTAGCGTATTGGGATGGAAGGCATTTACCTCCGCACTCCAAGCTTCTCGGCTACCGTCGAGCACCTTGAGTCCATTATCGTCGAAGAGGAGCGTGCAAGTGTTGGAAGTCCTGACAGGGGCGCATTCCGACTCCCACACGCTATCGCCGGAGTTAATGTCTTCCACTTGGATGAAGCAGAAGTCGTTGCCGTAGCCTCCGGCTGTGGGCGCAGTCGTCGCATGGCGGAGGAAGTGGGCCGCGTATTTACCGCAACGAGAGGTTAGAAAGATTTCGGAGGATGGAGACTGGCCGGGAAGGATGGTGGCGAGAATTTGTTGCTTGATGGTCCGCTCAATGGTCCCTGTGGGTGATTCGGACATTGATATTTGGATGAGAAGGAGGAGGACGAGAGAAGAGGTGGGGAGGAGGAAAGCCATTGTTGATTGGATTGAGACTACATGTGAGGAGAAGGTCTGCATGGGGGGTTTTAATGAGCTCGCTAGTGAAGTGGAAGAAGATGGTGGAGCAGAGAGCGGGGAATTTTTATTTATTCTATTTCAAATGAGCAAGGAGCAGTTGGAAGATGGAGTTGGTTGTTCATTTTATTTATTTAGGGGCATTGACGTACATACCGCTCAATTCCTATGTAATTATATATCTAGCCTCTAAACTTCAATTTCATGTGAAAAATAGTATTTCACTTTTAGAAGTTAAGATAGTGATATTTTCTTGAGGGATATTAATATAAAATTAAAGTTTATGTCAATGTAATTAAATGCCCTTCTTTTTTGGATCATTTACATACATACCAGACAATTCTTATATATTTACATGCCTCACACCTAACTTTCATATTTACACACATAATGCATAAATCTATAAAAACATATCAATAAATAGTACCCAACCCTTTTTAAGAGTAAAATTTACAGTTTCATGCATAGGTTTAAAGCAAATTGCTTCGTATTTAAATATTAAAGTTTAGATGTGAGACATCTAAATACATAATAATGATCTGATATTGTATGTAAATTTCCCCTATTGTCAAATGTAGGCAGAGTTTGATCCCAATAACTTGATATATTTTTTAAAATTAATTATAATCTATTAAATAGGTTAATACCTATATTTTGAGGATAAATTATGAAAAACCTTTGGAGTTGTGACTGGGTATATTAGGGGTGAAAGGTAGAACAAATGAATAAAATTTTTTAATATTTTAATTAAAATAAAGTAAATACAGAGAATTTTACAAAATACCCCATATAAATTATTTTGAGATTTTTTTTGCATCATCCTTGAGTCAAGGATATGAAACTTGCATTGATGTAGAACAAGAATGATAGATTAATTAAAAATAAGAAATAATGAAAGATATTGGTGTGGATTGTCATTTTGGCATATTTATAAATCTATATCTTTTTATTTTTTTTGCTTAGCTTTATATAATCCTTTTATTTTAATGTTTATATATTTTCAACTGGTAATATTATTTCGCTTTCATTTTATCTATTAAAGTTATACAAATAAGAAAATTATTCATATGTCGGGATAAATTATTATCACCTTAGGTTGCATTTCAGTCACATTACATGAGCATTCAATATTATTATGCAGACTTGCTTGTATTTTGAGTGGTCTTGATGTAACTTCTTCTTAAAGATTTAAAGTAAACATGAACAAACATCTCTATAAAAACTCTTAAGGAAATGATATATGAGATGAAGAGAGTAATCCTTTATGTCATGTATTATTCATAGTTTAAAAACTTATAAACAATTATGAAAAATTAACTTTTTACTATCATTATTTAATTTCAAAGATGGATTATTTTTTTTTAAACCGACTTTGATGGATAGTTTTAACTCTCTCTCCTCATAATTTTCTTGAAAGTGACACCCTTCTTTAGAAAAGAAAGTGGTCGTAATTTTATCAATTTATTTTTATATTACTTATATTTACATAATTATTCTATTTTATTTACTTATCCTCTTTCACACATTCCCTTTTAAGTTTTCACACATTCCCTTTAAGTTTATGGATTTTTTTTCTAAGTTCCAAAATTTCTCTTTCTTTGCTCTTCTCAAGCGAATAGAATCATTTCAAATTTATGGATCTCGATATAGCTATGTTCTCTTTCTTCATCTCCTTAAAATTAAAGTTTTCACATCACAACCTCAAATAATTCTTGAATCATCTTCATAATATCATAAGCACATAATCTCTTTTACTCTTATTAAACTATATTTATATTTTTCAAATTTTAATATGCTTCTCACAAAACTTTTTGTTTCTCTGTCATCAAGATTATTTCTATTTATTTAATGTGTTCGTTCTAAAGTTGTTACTATAAGAAATAATAGATGTAGTATTTATTGGGACAAGTTATCACAATCATGCATGGAAATTTAATACTATCAAGCGTTGGTATGTATTGTCCTCCTCATGTGAAAATGGACATTTAAACTAAAATATGCCATAGAGGTGGGAGTATGATAATATAGTTCATTTTGAAAATTTATAGTAGTTTAGAGATAGTTTTTTCTTGAAAAGTTTGAGCGATTTTGATGTTTTTTCTTCTTGAAGATTTAAAGTGAACCTTAAAAAAAGATTTATCATGAAGATTTTTAATATGGTCCTGTATTCCCATATGTGACCATTTCATCGGAGAAATGAAATTGATCAAACAACCCATGAAAAGTGCCCGTGCCACCATGTTTGCACGTACCCCCACCACATCAAACCCTCGCCATCGCCTTACACCATTGTTGTTGTGCTCTAGATAGTAAAATATTTCATTTTACACATCTATCCTGAATAGTTATTACTAAAGAACCTCTTTGCATTTCTTACAGAGAGAATAACAAGGATTTCATTGGTCACAAGGAAAAATTTGGGATCAGATTATTTTAGATTAATTTGAACTAAAGTTATAATTAAAATATTTATGTTTTAAGCTATAAAAGTTCCATCAAATTTCAAAACATCTCTTTCTATTTTATAAATCAAATATCACAGCTGCTGTAAATACTAAATATATAGTATTCTCAAAGACAAAATATTACGTCAGAAATTATAATAAATTATCATATATATTTAAAGAAAGTTTGTCTTGTAACTTGACATTTTGTAATAATTTTGTCCAGCAATAATCCAAAGATGTGAATTGCTCGAGTTCTTCTCTCATATAATATGTTATAAGAAATTATATTATAAAAATAATCTTGATTATATTATTGCTGATAGAAAAATATATTGTAATTAGTTCGGCCCCGATTGATGCAAAATCTCCTCATGATATAAATTATGTATTTTTTGTTGTTTTACTCAAATATGTGGTTGAAGATACACGTAGGTAATGTAATATTTTAAACTTATCTTCATTAATGCCTTCCTAAAAGTATTAATAATTTGAAGTTAAAATATCTTCAGTAAACAAAGAGAATCGAACTTCACAAATATTTTTAACCAATTATATCAATAAACTACATTTATTTTATCAATTATATATATATATATATAAATTCTCAATTAAACAAAAAATTAATTACCGAGTAAAATTGTTACCATTCAATTTTTTGTCATATGTTATTAATGATGCAAGCCAATCAATTAATTATTGTTAATAAAGTTATAATCATCATTTAAATTACACAACATAAGCAAGCATTCACACAATTTAAGTTTAAAATTACTTATAACCATAGTGATTAGCTACATTAATAATGATAAAAATGAAAATAATTTATACCAAAATAGTTGCGATCAGGATGGAAAAGAGTAATCTGAGTAGGCTTAACGCTGTTAGATTTGTTAGAAGCTAAGAATATAATTCTATAAAAATTAGTTTTGAGAATAGTGAGACGGCCCAACTGCTCCGCACGAATTTTTTTTTTTTTAAAAAAGAGATAGAGAGAGCGAGCTGAGAGTTTTTGAATTTGTATTTTTTTTTTCCGTTGAAGTTATCTTTTCTTCTTATATTTTTTCTCATCCGGCCTATCTTTTTAAATTGTATAAATACGTGTAGATAATTAAAATATTTTGAACATCAATGGCCTTCATCCTTTCCCCTGTGTGTTTCTTCTTTCTCATCCTTTCAGCCATCAGCGCCTTCGCCGTGGGCAGTGCCACTGAGCTGGACTACGCTGAAGCTACCGTTGCCGACATCCAAGCTTTTTTCGACGACGGCCGCCTCACCTCCCGGCAGCTCGTGGACTACTATTTGAGCAGAATTCAATCTCTCAATTCCGATCTGAATGCCGTCATCGAAATCAATCCCGACGCCCTTTCCGATGCTGATCGTGCAGACGAAGAGCGCGTCTCTGGAAGTTGCCCCCGTGGCTCACTCCACGGCATTCCTATCCTCCTCAAGGATAATATCGCCACCTGCGACCGCCTCAACACCACCGCCGGCACCTTTGCTCTACTAGGCTCCGTAGTCCCACGTGATGCCGGAGTCGTCCACCGCCTCCGCAAAGCCGGGGCCATCATCCTCGGCAAGGCAAGCCTGAGCGAGTGGGCCAACTTCCGGAGTACGTTTAGAGCCCCCAATGGCTGGTGCGCTCGCCAGGGGCAGGGACGAAACCCTTACGTGCGGGAGGCGGATACGTGTGGGTCGAGCAGCGGTTCTGCTATCGCGGCGGCAGCAGGGATGGCGGCGGTGACACTAGGGACGGAGACAGATGGGTCCATCATCTGCCCCTCGGCGGCAAACTCGGTGGTGGGGATCAAGCCAACGGTGGGGCTGACAAGCAGGGCGGGAGTGGTGCCTGTCTCGCTCAGACAGGACACTGTGGGGCCCATCTGCCGGACGGTGGCCGACGCCGTGGCGGTGCTGGAGGTCATCGTTGGGTACGACGATAGGGATGCGGAAGCGACGGCTGCTGCTGCGAGGTTTGTGCCGGAGGGCGGGTATCAGCAGTTCTTGAAGGCTGAGGGATTGAAGGGGAAGCGATTGGGGATACTTGGCAAAGAGTTCTTCCCGTATGAGAAGGGATCTGTAGAGGAAAAGGCCTTCGCTGCTCACTTCAGAGTCATGAAGTAAGATAGCTTTCTGATACCTCAACTATATCCATCTTCACTTAATATTTTTTATTTAATTGATATATCTATGGGCCTGTGATTTATCCAAAATACACCTCAAAGTATAATGATTCCCATATAATATATATATTTTTATTTGATATATCTTTATGTCTACTATTTTTCTCATATTAAATCCTGGCCATTCGTTTCAATGCCTGCGAAATTCTATCTTTACTACATTTTGATCACGACCTAATTTGCCCTCTTTGATATTCCAAATCACTCAAAAATTTAGGAGCTTCGCAACTTCAACCTCTATTAGGGTACGCCAAAAACTTTTCCAACTGTACTAAAAGACTCTGTATTTAACACAGTATTATCAAACATCTCCATGAGGGTTAATTTATTTTCCCCAATGATATTTAATGTTCAAGTATGAGTACTTGCGTTTCTGAAAACTCCTACATTTATAAATTTTTTTTTTCAAATGAGTTCGGGATTTAAAACGGTATTTAATTTTCAAGGATGGGTACCGGCTTTTTTCCCAAATAAATATTTTAAAAAATGTCATATTGCCCCTTTTTTATACCTTTGTCAGCTTCGACGGTGTTGACAACAACAAAATGATTCGATGCACAATTAACGATAAGACAAAATAAAATAAAATAAAAATATTTTCTTTTCTAATTTTAATTTTTTTTCTCATTTTTCTTACAATACACAACAATAATAATAAAAAAATACAAAATAAATAGTGGAATGGGATTAATAGACTTGGATTGGGGTTTGAGGCATGTGTTAGAAGGATCGGTAGCTCGGGTCACACAAATAGAGCCTCGGGGTCGGGTTAGGGCAGAGCAGCAGAGGCGGATAAAGGGTGAAGCTTCGGGTTGTGAGGCTTAGACAGAGAAGATGAAGTATTCAGATAGGTTGGTGATTGGATCGTGCCAGTGAAGAGGGGCTCGACGTAAGAGTTTGAGGTTTGGGGTTTGTTTCCTGCAAGGTGGTGCAACATAAGAGTTTGGGGTTTTGGTGTGGGCTAGGGAAGAGCGGCTCGACGTCGTCTGAGACTTGTGAAAGTGGAAAAGAAAAGCAATCACATTACCGCGCAAGGTGAATTAGGCGATGTGGTCTTGCGTGCAGGTTTCATGCATAAAGGAATGCATGAACGAAGGAGGAAACAACAAGAAAATTGTTGTGAGTACACTAGAAGGGAGGCCGATAGAGATCATATGACTTCTGTTTGCAAACCATAGAGGGAGAAACTAGCACTGTTGCAAGTTTTTGAGTTCAAAAGGAAAAGGAGGAACATCGAGGAAGATGAGAGTGTTGGCTAAGACTCACGCGCATGCAGGTGCGGCTTTGGTGTTTGCGTCGATGAAGAAGAGGTGAGCAGTTCGACTCAGAGTAACGAGAAAGAGTGATCGGTCGCAAAATGAGCGCTTCAGTTGCAGTTTAGAGGAGGAAGTAAAAGAATAATTGTTCGAAAGATTTTTTTCATTCATTAATGAATTGGGCTTATATAGAGTCTTATAACATTCTTTACAAATAAATCTCTACATTTTTTATTTATAAATAGGACCCTAAACTAAACACAAATCTTAACAATCCCCCTCAAGATGGGCAAAAGACATCCACTAAGCCTCTCTTATCACATAACCTTGACAAATATAATGAGCAAAGTCCTTCAGGCACTTGCTCTCCAGTGGCTACATGATGAAGAACCTATCAATCTCCACATGTTTTATTTTATCGTGTTGCAACAGGTTGTTGGCAATGCTGATTGTCGACTTATTGTCATACCACAACCTCATTTAAGCTCCTTGGTTCACCTCAAGATTTACCAACAAGGCTCTCAGCCACATTATCTTGACAACTCTTAAGGGCATAACCTTGTACTTTGCCTCTGCTATTGACATCACCACTACTGACAATTTCTTGCACTTCTAAGAGACCAAGATTCCTCTAAAAAAATGCAGTATCCTGATGTGGACTTCCTGTCATCCACACAAATTGCCTAGTCAGAGTCACAAATGCTCTCAATGCCTACATGCCCCTTCTTCTTGAAGATCAACCCTTCTCTGGTGCACTCTTCAAGTACATCAAAACCTGAGACACTGCATCCATATGACTCTTTCTTGGATCATGCATGTAGTAGCTCACCACGCTGACTGAAAATGAGATGTCAGGATGAGTGTGCCTCATATAGATTAGACAACCCACCAATCTCTGGTATCTCTCATGATCAACTAACCCTTCTATCTCTGCACTCAACTTGGCTTTCTGATCAATTGAAGAGAATCTAGGCTTGAATCCTATCATGCCTGTTATGTGAGGAGATTTAGTACATACTTTCTCTGAGATAAGACCATCCATTTTGGTCTATGGGCCATTTTAATCCCAAGGATGTATCTGCACTATTTAAGGTCCTTCACCTCAAATTCTTTGCCCAATATTACTTTTAGCGGGGAAATCTATGCTTTATTATCACCAGTACAATCACGTCATTAATATACACAACAAGCATTGTGGTGTGACCTCCATGTTGTCAAAAAAAAAAACACCATATGGTCAACATTGATATGCTGATATCCCATGCATGTCATAGCTTTTATATACTTATCAAACCAAGCTTAAAGATATTATTTTAGGCCGAAAGTGACTTTCTGAGTCTGCACACCTTTCACACCGTATGGTTTGTACCAAATCCTGCTGATATCTCCATATACACCCTCTCTTGTAACTCACCATGAAGAAACACATTCTTCATATCTAGTTGGTGTAAACTCCGCCCATCATTCACTGTCAGAGAAATCAATGTCCTCATCATTCTCATCTTCACTACTGGTGTAAAGGTTATTTCATTGTTAATGCCATACATATGACGACACCTTTCACCACCAATTGTGCTTTGTAACGCTCCACCTTTCATTCTGGATTTTTTTTACTGTGAAGATCTACTTGCACCCAACTGTTTTTTTTCCAGCTGGTAGGGACACTCTCCCACGTTTGATTTTTATTGAGAGCCCCATGCTCTTCATGCATGACTGCTTTGAACTTGGGATTCTCTTTATCTACCTGTCAACATTTGGGTATAGAGACAACGCCCAAAGATTCAATGAAGGCTTCATGTACAAGTGATATTTTAGAGTATGAAACAAAATAATCAGTGTCATGTTCCTACCCAAAACTATCAAGAGGATGCCCACATTGCTACGAGAGGTCCTTCTTAAGGTTATGTGGTTGTAAGTAGTTGTAAGAGGAATCATATCACATGTGGATTATGAGTTTAAGGTGGATGAGTAGGTGTCTCAAAAGTCAGGGTAGATGGAGACAAGGAACCAGTTCATGAGTGAAATTACAAGCACAATTATCTCATTCTACTTCCACCTTGTATACACCTATAACTCCCCTTCAACTTGAATTTCATCATGCTAAATTTAATCTTCTAATTTTTAATCTCCAAATTTTCTGGCTCCTCAACATTCCACATCATAGGAAGAGTCATCACTCCCACATGCACTAATCTCTCACTATTACTACTCACCCTTTCTTGCCTCATACCTCTAGTAGCTGGTGAGTCACTAAAGGGTGAGGTCACCTTGAGTTTCTCTAAAGGACACATCTACACTCACAAATAGTCTCTTCTCTATCGAGCTCCAATAAACATACCCAATCTGGGTAGCAAAATAACCCACAAAAACACAGTTCACAACTCTGAGATCTAGCTTCCCTATGGATGGTCTGTTGTCCTTCACAAAACATACATAACCATAAACCTTAAATGAAAGGATTTCTCTATTATCTTCTTTCAACATCTAACAAGAAGAATTCTAATTGAATTCTCTCGAGGGTATTCTGTTGATTAATTGAGCGATTATCAAAATAGCTTGCTTCATAAGTGCTTTGGGTTGTTCGTCATGATCATCATGCTTTTGGCTACCGTTTATTCTTCCTCTCAGCTACTTCGTTTTGTGTCCATGTGTATAAACATATAGTTTGATGTTGTATCTCTTGGGTTGACAAGTATGCTTGAATCCCTTATTAGTATACTTTATCCCATTATCAGACGTAAATACCTTCACTAGATCACCATATTGAGCAGGGTTGCCTTGTGGAAATTCATTAACACAATCAAACACATCTCCCTTGTTTTTCATCAGATATAAAAACAAGTAATATAAGAAAAAAAATCAATAAAGGTTACAAAATATCAATAATTATTCATTCAAATTGTAAAACAAGGTTCCCAAACATCATAATGTATCAAATCAAGAACACAAGAACTCTTATTCCCAAATTGATATAATATCTCCTAGTAAGCTTGTCAAACTAACCCACATCACATACAAGTTTTTTTTTTTTTTCCTTTTCATATAAAGATGCATACAAACAACTCGCTAACTAAATCAAGAGTATCTCCTGCGCTTGTGATGTAACAGTAACACATCATCCAACTCTTCCCAGATCCCTCTACTCCAGAACTCTCTACCAGGAGTGTCAAAGCTGTGTCCATCCCGTCGTTATCCAAGTACCAATGTCCACTATGCTACGTTCCAGTCCTAAATGTTCGGCCCGTCCCTTTCTATTGAAAAATCACCTTAGGAATATCAAATGAAACAACTCATTTTCTTTGGAGAATAATGACTAATGGATAAACTATTCACTAAAAATTAAGCAACATGCAAAATATTGAATAAATTCTTATAGTTGGTACTCCTCATTGTATCCTTATCAAATATAGGTTGTACTGTACCATCAACAATCCATGTGCTCTCTAAAACTGCTAGAAAAGTATAGGAAGTGAACTCTCTAGCAGTACCTGTCGCATGTCGATATGCTCCAAAATCTATTATTCAGGTGAACTTATGGTATGAATAACGCTAAGGGCATGTATATCATGAGTATCTCTTTCAGAGTGAGCATAAGTAGCAATGTTTCCCCTTGATGACAAATTAGTAGATGCATCCTCAGCCCTATCATCTATTGCTTTCTGCTTTCACTTCTACATCTCTTGAAACTCATGATCCTTATCAGTAAAGACCACAACTGTCTCTCTCACGTTCTCCGCTACCATTAAATTTGTCTGGTGGCCCCCTCTTCCACCTCTTTGGCCCCCACGATTATGATCACAACTTCTAAACTGTCCACCTCCACCCATCCCTCTATCTTTGAACATACCTTACTTAGGTGTCCTACTTCTCCACAGTTGTAGCACCTGCGGGTCCCTCCAGAAACCTTTCATAGCTGAGCTCGAGTTAGCCAAAGTTGATTGTTTAATTGAAGTATACTTTGTTTAGAGTGTAGCCTCATACAACTCTCTTCTTGTATCATCGCGACGACGACCTCATCCAGTGCAGGGATCATTGCCTGGGGTAGGAGGACTGATCTCCTCTGATCAAAGACTGAGTTTGATGAGGCGGAAACTACATAGTTCTCATATGTGCAAAGATCCCACTTTATGTACTTTAGATTAACATGGTTCGACATAGGTAATATGTGATCAAGATCTTGCCACAATCACTCTAGCTTTGCAAAGGCACTCCTGAATTGATTTATAATCATATAGCTCTGTCTCTATGTCACGCTAAATCTGGAACACCCTCATGTGGTTCTCAATCTCAACATAGGTTTTCTTTAGCTTTGCCTAGATGTCCTTAATCTTTTGAATGTAATCCACTGACGAGGAAATCGATGGAACTCGCATCAAGTTGAGAAACAAGGTGTAAAGTAAGGCGTGTGTAGTCTTCCACTCATCTCCCTCAGCACAGTCACCCTCTGACTCAGCCTTGACTCTTGTCAAATATCATCCTAGTCTCTTCCATAGTAGATCAACATAGATTCAACGTGACCAACTCAGATATGTGATCGGTCCATCAAGCTTTAGATTTAGAGGAGGGAGTTCTAGTTTCACCTACGTTGGAGCACATGCTGAGATGGTTCCTCCCATCGAGATGTTAGCTCCCTGTACGAGCCTGATCAGGGCCTTCATAAACCTCATGATTTATTTTCCTCGGAAGCTCCTATATTTTACCTCATGTTCCATCTCCTTCTCTTGACATCTAAATCATAAGGATCTAAGTCAAGATCACACACGACTTTCTTCTCTACATTGCAACGAAACCTTTGTGTAATCCAAGCGCCAGAAAAATTTTACACCCCCTATTTCTCTCTTCTACACCGAAGCGTTGTTCGCCTCCCTTTCACCAAAGCCGCTTTAATTGATGTTTTTCAAATAGAATTATTCTATTTTCCCTCTTTTGCGATTCAGCCCGCCTAAAGACCCCCAAAAGCCTTCTACCCTTCGACCACTTTGCTCATGTATGTGTGGCCTAGGAACCAAGCACCATGAACCTAACCTATAAAAAAATTATAGGCGTTAGATATGTAAATACATATAAATTGTGTGGTATGTATATAAATATTCCCGATTAAACCACAATAAAATTTGCAGTGGCGTTAAGGATATAGTTATCAATTGGGTTAACCTATAAAAAAATTTGTGTGTATCAATCTTATTTTTTTTTTTTGCTATTTTCCAATACACATTAATTATTTTATTCTCAACCATCAACTAATGATAGCTCATTATTGCAGGGAAAAGGGTGCAATCTTGTTGGACAATCTGGAAATAGCAAATGCGAGTATTATAGTTGACATGTCTCAAAGTGGAGAACTGACTGCTCTTTTTGCTGAGTTCAAGCTCGCACTCAATACATATCTCTCTGAACTTACAGTCTCCCGTATTAGATCTCTCGCAGATGCCATAACATTCAACAACAAACACAACATTGAAGTAAACCATTCACATTTCTTCCATAATATTACAAAGTTGCTTGAATTCAATTTTAAAGCTAAGCTTAATATTTATTATAGTAATTTTTACATACATACCACTCAATTCCTATATATTTAGATATCTAACACCTAAACTTCAATTTTTACATGCATGCCACCTTACCTATGCATAAAAGATGTATTTAACTTTTAAAAAAAGTTAATATAGCAGTATTTTTGATATGATATGACAGATTTGGGTGTTATAAATGTAAAATGTAAAATTTAGGTGTTAGATATGTAAATGCTTATGTATTGGGTGGTATGCAAGTGAATGCCCTTTTTTTATTATAATGTGAATTTTCAATTTATAATGCTCATTTAAAGAAAAAAGTTAAGAAATGAGTTCCTATTTTGAAATAAATTGACACCATGTCCTTAAGAAGCAATGTGTCCTTCACGGCTATCAATGGCTCATTTTTACAGTATTGGATGCAGGAAAAGATAGCAGAGTATGGTCAAGATAACTTCTTGGCTGCAGAGAAGACAAACGGCTTGGGTGAAATAGAGAGAGAAGCTATTAAGAGATTGGCTGAGTTTTCTGCTGAGGGAATGGAGAGGCTAATGAAGGAAAAGAAACTGGATGGTATTATAAGTCCAGATAGCACTGCCTCTTCAGTTTTAGCCATTGGTGGCCACCCAGGGATTAGTGTGCCTGCTGGTTATGCAAGCAATGGTGTTCCATTTGGCATTTGCTTTGGGGGATTGAAAGGCTCTGAGCCAAAGTTGATTGAGATAGCTTACGCTTTCGAGCAGGCAACCAAAGTTCGAAAACAACCATTGTTGAATATATCCACTGCAATTAAGAAAGATTTTATTGTCTGATTTGGGATATTTGTGTTAGCTTATATCTGACTGTTTCTATCAATTTATTGAGTGATTGCGCATGTCTACTGTTTTTATCTGCATTTAATAATTTCTCCAATTATTTTTCAACATTTTATTTGCTATTTCTATTTATCATCTTCTTAGATTATATTTTTTAAATGCAACAAATTTTGTCTTTTTTTTGCTTTGTTGTTTAACCTTTTGGGGCTTTTGAAGAACACAAATGGAATGTTGGGAAAGCAAGGAAAATGCCAATTAACCTATGATCTCTTCTAACATCAACCCACCCTAAGTAACTTCACCTAAAAGGTTTTCTAACAAAAAAAATAAAAATAAAAAGGATCTCACCACCACAGCAATTGATGATGTGTTCTCTTTTCTCCACGTACTTTATGTAAGGAAGTAGATGGACTCTTTCTTGTTGACCTCCTTCTTTCTTCAAAGGAACTCTTGAGAAAATAAACTTCTCTCTTTGCTCTCAAGAAATAAAGAAGTCTGGTGGAAGCGGAAGTGGAAAATGAAGAAGGAGAAGAATATTGAAGAACATAAGAAGAAAACTCACTTTTTTACTTTAGGTTATTTTCTTCTCCATGGAAGAACTCCCTTAGCCTCCCTAGCTCTTCAAATGCTCTCTAAAAATGTTAAACCCTCCCAATTAAAGTTACCAATTTTGATCCCCAATGGATGCCCTAAGTTTAGCTCTTAATTTGTCAATATTATATTTAAAGTGGTTATACAAAATGAGACTAAATGGTGTTGGAAGCTCCCTATTGGCCCTCGGTGAGGTGGAAGCTTAAATTAACCTTTCGTTGATCACCCCAAAGCCATCCCAAGGCTAATACTAGCCCCATTTTGACAAAAGTCAACAATTTCAGCTATGCTGGCTATAGGTTGACATGTCGATGCCAAAATTGGGTGTGACAATTGTACACCTAAAATATATAACATTTATGTACATATTTTATATCTATTTTTGAAGATATTACACTTTAATGAAATGCATTCATGTGTTTTCTTTCAGGTGCAGTCAAATGGATAAAAAATGGTGAAATGAGTGAAAAATGATCAAATTTAGAGCAAAAATGAAGATGTGAAAATGAACTGTGGTGCCTAAGTGCCCAGAACTGGAGTTTAAGTGCCAAGGGAGTATAGAAGGCCGCACCTAAGCGCCGAATACCTCGCGCTTACGCACCAGAGGTAGTTATTTGAAAATTCAATGAATTTTGACGAATTTTTGAATAGTTGTTTGAAGAAACTCTTGGTGAAAGCGTGGATTATGGTTAATGGGCACAAAAATACATTCAAATGG
Source organism: Phalaenopsis aphrodite (assembly GCA_003013225.1). NCBI lineage: Eukaryota > Viridiplantae > Streptophyta > Magnoliopsida > Asparagales > Orchidaceae > Phalaenopsis > Phalaenopsis aphrodite. The sequence goes on from NEWO01001993.1 coordinate 48,964, forward strand.
CTATTGAAAGGAGGCAAATCTTAGAAGATTCATTGAATGTGGACACATTTTTGAAGAGACACCAAAACACATTTTGGAAAATTATAAAAGGACTTGGATTGAGTTGAATTGAGGTCACCACCCCCTCTTTGAGACTTCTTTCTGCCACTCTCATCAGAGAATAATTAGGATACTTTTAGAGATAAGAAAGGGAGGAGTTGCAATTGTGTTAGAAGAGAGTATTGTAAGAGAAAGGAAGAGATTAAAATGAACTTCAAGAGTTTGGTGGAGAGGAATTTAAGATAAGTTTTTATTTTTGTGAATACATTTGGTTTTAATTTAGACTTCTTGTGTGTTTACATGATTTCTACTTTTAAACTTAAGTGTTGTTATGTTTTCTCCATGAATACTGAGTAATTTTATTTATCTTTTTCCTTAAATTGATAAGTAATTAAGTGTTGGATGGAAGTTGTGTGAAGTATTGATCTTTATTGTTCGAATAAGTTGTGATGATTTAATTCTTATACTTCATTTACTTCTTGATTTGGACAATTAAATGTTAATATTTGTTGTGAGAACATGTAAGATCCGAGATGGCATTGTCTCAGTCAACCATGATAAGACTCACATGAGATTGTACGTATGAGAATATAATTCATTTGGTTGAGTGTAAACAAATAGAGAAATAAACTTTGAAGGATGTAGATTTAGAGGACTTTAGAGTGACAGACTAAAGCCCCAAATTTGGTTTATTGTTTTAGGTCTTGATACGAGATGTTAACCCCCCCAGTGGAGGGAGAATAGAGAACTCTAGAGTGAGAGCTAGTATCTTCCTTATCTAGCCCGTATTTACGACTATTCAAACTTTAAATTAGTCAATGTTCTTTATAGCGTTGTCGACACTATTTTTTGCCCATAAGAAGCTGTCGATCATCAGAATTGAAATCCCGTTGCCCGCTTCGGAAGGACGTTTAAAAAGTTGGGTTTTAAAAAAAAGATGAAGTCAAACTGACCCCATAATTTTCATAGTTTAGATGAAAGAATGCTTTACCTCAAATCCTGTATTTATTCTTAAAGGATGAACACAAGAATTGAGGGTGAGGCTCGATCAAATAAACTAAAGAAAGTTATGACATCCGTTTAGTCTGCGAAACCAATATATTGGCCGACAAGTTCCCCTATTTAATATAAGGAATTAAATAGGATTTGTATTATGCTGAATTCGGGAAAAACTTCCTATAAAGGCAAGCCCCTATAGTTAATTACATCTTAGATAACAGAAGTTACTTAAGAACACTCTCAATAAAATCAAGAAAAATTACCTTCAAGGAGTTCAAATGGTAAGGACATTTCAAAGATATTGGACTAAGAAGTGTTAATGGGATTAGTTCAAATTTGGAACATTTTGTTTTGGAATCCAAAGGAGGAAACACTAGAGGATGTCACGTATCCGAAGGAAAACTTTGATGACTTCCCAAGCTATTATATTATTTGGCTTCAATTTAGGAGAAATTATTTAGATATTTCATCCTGCAATTTTTTATTAGGATTTACATTTGTGTGAAGCAATCAACACAAATAACCTTGAAGATGTGAGGATTTAAGTCATGACGAATGACAACCTCGGAATCCTAA